>CAMRHE010001527.1:77500-81592 GCA_947044405.1 Leptodactylus fallax | reverse complement strand
GATTATATACACCGGGGTACTGCAGGGTGAGGGGCTGGATTATATACACAGGGGTACTGCAGGGTGAGGGGCTGGATTATATACACCGGGGTACTGCAGGGTGAGGGGGCTGGATTATATACACAGGGGTACTGCGGGGTGAGGGGCTGGATTATATACACAGGGATACTGCAGGGTGAGGGGCTGGATTATATACACAGGGGTACTGCAGGACGAGGGGCTGGATTATATACACAGGCTACTGCGGGGTAAGGGACTGGATTATATACACAGGGGTACTGCAGGACGAGGGGCTGGATTATATACACCGGGGTACTGCGGGGTGAGGGGCTGGATTATATACACAGGGATACTGCGGGGTGAGGGGCTGGATTATATACACAGGGTACTGCAGGGTGAGGGGCTGGATTATATACACCGGGGTACTGCAGGGTGAGGGGCTGGATTATATACACTGGGGTACTGCGGGGTGAGGGGCTGGATTATATACACAGGGATACTGCAGGGTGAGGGGCTGGATTATATACACAGGGGTACTGCGGGGTGAGGGGCTGGATTATATACACTGGGGTACTGCGGGGTGAGGGACTGGATTATATACACGGGTACTGCGGGGTGAGGGGCTGGATTATATACACAGGGATACTGCAGGGTGAGGGGCTGGATTATATACACAGGGGTACTGCAGGGTGAGGGGCTGGATTATATACACGGGTACTGCGGGGTGAGGGGCTGGATTATATACACCGGGGTACTGCAGGGTGAGGGGCTGGATTATATACACAGGGATACTGCGGGGTAAGGGACTGGATTATATACACAGGGATACTGCAGGGTGAGGGGCTGGATTATATACACAGGGTACTGCAGGGTGAGGGGCTGGATTATATACACAGGGGTACTGCGGGGTGAGGGGCTGGATTATATACACAGGGATACTGCGGGGTAAGGGACTGGATTATATACACAGGGGTACTGCAGGGTGAGGGGCTGGATTATATACACAGGGGGTACTGCGGGGTGAGGGGCTGGATCATAAACACAGGGGTACTGCAGGGTGAGGGGCTGGATTATATACACAGGATACTGCAGGGTGAGGGGCTGGATTATATACACCGGGGTACTGCGGGGTGAGGGGCTGGATTATATACACAGGGATACTGCAGGGTGAGGGGCTGGATTATATACACAGGGTACTGCGGGGTGAAGGGCTGGATTATATACACCGGGGTACTGCAGGGTGAGGGGCTGGATTATATACACAGGGGTACTGCAGGGTGAGGGGCTGGATTATATACACAGGGATACTGCAGGGTGAGGGGCTGGATTATATACACCGGGATACTGCGGGGTGAGGGGCTGGATTATATACACAGGGATACTGCAGGGTGAGGGGCTGGATTATATACACAGGGGTACTGCAGGGTGAGGGGCTGGATTATATACACAGGGATACTGCAGGGTGAGGGGCTGGATTATATACACCGGGATACTGCGGGGTGAGGGGCTGGATTATATACACAGGGGTACTGCAGGGTGAGGGGCTGGATTATATACACAGGGGTACTGCAGGGTGAGGGGCTGGATTATATACACAGGGATACTGCGGGGTGAGGGGCTGGATTATATACACAGGGATACTGCGGGGTGAGGGGCTGGATTATATACACAGGGATACTGCAGGGTGAGGGGCTGGATTATATACACAGGGTACTGCAGGGTGAGGGGCTGGATTATATACACTGGGGTACTGCAGGGTGAGGGGCTGGATTATATACACCGGATACTGCGGGGTGAGGGGCTGGATTATATACACAGGGGTACTGCAGGGTGAGGGGCTGGATTATATACACAGGGATACTGCAGGGTGAGGGGCTGGATTATATACACAGGGATACTGCAGGGTGAGGGGCTGGATTATATACACAGGGGTACTGCAGGGTGAGGGGCTGGATTATATACACAGGGTACTGCAGGGTGAGGGGCTGGATTATATACACAGGGGTACTGCGGGGTGAGGGGCTGGATTATATACACAGGGTACTGCAGGGTGAGGGGCTGGATTATATACACAGGGGATACTGCAGGGTGAGGGGCTGGATTATATACACAGGATACTGCAGGGTGAGGGGCTGGATTATATACACAGGGTACTGCAGGGTGAGGGGCTGGATTATATACACAGGGGTACTGCAGGACGAGGGGCTGGATTATATACACAGGGGTACTGCGGGGTGAGGGGCTGGATTATATACACAGGGGTACTGCGGGGTGAGGGGCTGGATTATATACACAGGGATACTGCAGGGTGAGGGGCTGGATTATATACACAGGGGTACTGCAGGACGAGGGGCTGGATTATATACACAGGGTACTGCAGGATGAGGGGCTGGATTATATACACAGGGGTACTGCAGGGTGAGGGGCTGGATTATATACACAGGGGTACTGCAGGGTGAGGGGCTGGATTATATACACAGGGATACTGCAGGGTGAGGGGCTGGATTATATACACTGGGGTACTGCAGGGTGAGGGGCTGGATTATATACACAGGGGTACTGCAGGGTGAGGGGCTGGATTATATACACCGGGGTACTGCAGGGTGAGGGGGCTGGATTATATACACAGGGATACTGCAGGGTGAGGGGCTGGATTATATACACCGGGGTACTGCAGGGTGAGGGGCTGGATTATATACACAGGGGTACTGCAGGGTGAGGGGCTGGATTATATACACCGGGGTACTGCAGGGTGAGGGGCTGGATTATATACACAGGGGTACTGCAGGGTGAGGGGCTGGATTATATACACCAGGGTACTGCAGGACGAGGGGCTGGATTATATACACAGGATACTGCAGGGTGAGGGGCTGGATTATATACACAGGGGTACTGCAGGACGAGGGGCTGGATTATATACACCAGGGGCAATGAGGCAGAATGAAGGACCTGAATTCAGTGATTAAGAGCTGGGGACCACTAGGTCTCTCCATATAGTGATTATGCAACTGCCTTATATTATTAAAAAGGGACACACCAATCACCTGGTCATGTGACGGCTAATTTCTAGCCTTAAAGGGGTTGTTTAGCAATTATAGCTTTTTGCCAGAATGCCAGGGAAGGTGAAAAAAAAAACAAAAAAAACCCCACACTCATCTGTCCCTGTCTCTCCAGTGTCCAGTCCAGCCGCGCCTGGGGGCTTGTTACTGCAGAAGTCCTTGCCGCATGCGACCAATCAGCGGCACAAGGCCAATCGGTGGCTTAGCAAAGAACTCACATACATCACCTGTGCCGGTCCTGGTCCCTTTCCTATGGCCGCTGCAGCAGGAACTCCCCGCTAGAACAAGCTCCTAGGTAGAGCTGACAGGAGAGCCAGGGACAGGTGACTAAGGGTTTTTTGTTTTATTTTTCACCTTTATCGGCCTCCTAGTAAAAAACTGTAATTCCTGGACAACCCCTTTAAGGACTCCAGTCTTATGTAAATGACAGTTTTGTGCTTTACGTTTCAATGTCTCACCATTTTCAACATCTCTGCTTACTGTCAGTAGAAGAAGACTCCAGAGGCTGAAACCCTTCCTGACCTAACAATCTAGCAGATGTATCAGACTGTCTCAGGACGGGGCAGACTTGTGCCGCTGATGTGTCTAGACTCTGTAAGGGCACTCAGTGATAATAAATCTGCGCAGCATTGTGTAATATGTCATTCAGAGCCGAGTCTATGAGGAGAGTTCACCGGAGGACAAACCCATTATCCCTTCCGTACAACTAAACACAAATTATCAGTCACCGATGTCGTCGTTCATACATGGATACAGGGTTTCGGGGCGTTCCTCGCACATCTACTGTACATTGCATCGTTTTCAATCAGCGTTATAGAAAAAAAATACATTGTCAATTACTGACGTGTTTTCCATTCATAAACAACATGTAAACCATGGCAGACTAACCGCAAGCTGAGGATGCACAGAAGTACAAAACAGAAACCACATCAGAATCTGCAAATGCAGAATTTTTCCGACACGTATTTCAACTTCTGTGAACATGTCCTTAAAGGAAGAGAAAACCATTAAAATCTCCACAATTATTTTTACT
>CAMRHE010001527.1:0-72500 GCA_947044405.1 Leptodactylus fallax | reverse complement strand
TGGGAACTTCCCTTTAAAAAAACGCTTGCGGTTTTTGATGCGGTACTGGCAAAAAACGCATTGAAAACAGCGTCGCATTTTTTCCACCTCCCATTGATTTCAATTGGTTTTTCAATGCAGAATTTGCCTGAAGGCTAAGGCCTCATGTGGTGGGCCACAGCAAAAAAGCATCATCAAAACTCAGCACGGTTTTTCCCGCAGCGCTTTTCACAGAAGGTCTCCATTATACCTATAGGGAAACTGCATACATTCTGTACGTATAATTGACATGCTGCAACGGTTTTGGAAATCTCAGTATGTCGCAGCACATATTTTTTTCACACGGTGTGGATGGGATTCGCTATAATCCCATCCATCTTGCAGTGACTGTAAAATGCTGCATTTTTTCCGCAGCGTTTACATCACTGAAAAAACAGCTACAGAGAAAAACTGCTACTGACTCCCATTGAAATGCATGGGAGGTGTTTTTTGAGGCAGATTCGGCCTCAAAATCAGCCTGCAAAATCTCCGTGTGAACATACCCTTACCCATTCTGTCTATAAGACCCATATGTGACACAAGACTGAATATACTGCCCCCTGTATGGGGAGACTATTATTGTGTGAACTGTGTTCTATTGTGACTATACTATTTTGCACCTTCTCAGAGTACCCAGTAAAGTTGATACTTGCTGTAAGATTTCGCAGCGCCTCCCCCTGCCATTTCCTTCCAGCCATTCCCTCTGACGCAGCGGACAGCAGCAGACGCTTGCTTGCAGCTTTAATGTTTCATACTGATGCTCTGTCCAGCCTGGTGTATTGGGGGACTGTCCTGTGCCTGTGTGTGGTCCTGTCCTTAGTCACACTGCAGTATCCGCTGCTGACAAGTCTTTCTTTCAATGAATATCATGGTCCCCGGATTTACATTACTAGTACGCGTGCAATCGTGTAGTATGTGGTGATATGGCAGGTAACCTAAACATATATCATCCAGTGTACTCAGGAGCCCATTCTTCCCATATATGTGTGAACAAAGCCCAGGCTGATGTCTTAATGATCAGTAATAATAATAATAATACATTTTATTTCTATAGCGCCAACATATTCCGCAGCGCTGTACAATTTGTAGGGATCAAGTACTGACAAAAAAGAGACATTACAAAGAAATAGTCACACACTGGGACTGAGGGCCCTGCTCACAAGAGCTTACACTCTATGAGGTAGAGGAGGTGACACAAGAGCTTACACTCTATGAGGTAGAGGAGGTGACACAAGAGCTTACAATCTATGAGGTAGAGGTGACACAAGAGCTTACAATCTATGAGGTAGAGGAGGTGACACAAGAGCTTACACTCTATGAGGTAGAGGTGACACAAGAGCTTACAATCTATGAGGTAGAGGAGGTGACACAAGAGCTTACACTCTATGAGGTAGAGGAGGTGACACAAGAGCTTACAATCTATGAGGTAGAGGTGACACAAGAGCTTACAATCTATGAGGTAGAGGTGACACAAGAGCTTACAATCTATGAGGTAGAGGAGGTGACACAAGAGCTTACAATCTATGAGGTAGAGGAGGTGACACAAGAGCTTACAATCTATGGGGTAGAGGAGGTGACACAAGAGCTTACAATCTATGAGGTAGAGGAGGTGACACAAGAGCTTACAATCTATGAGGTAGAGGAGGTGACACAAGAGCTTACAATCTATGAGGTAGAGGAGGTGACACAAGAGCTTACACTCTATGAGGTAGAGGTGACACAAGAGCTTACAATCTATGAGGTAGAGGAGGTGACACAAGAGCTTACAATCTATGAAGTAGAGGAGGTGACACAAGAGCTTACAATCTATGAGGTAGAGGAGGTGACACAAGAGCTTACAATCTATGAGGTAGAGGTGACACAAGAGCTTACAATCTATGAGGTAGAGGAGGTGACACAAGAGCTTACACTCTATGAGGTAGAGGTGACACAAGAGCTTACAATCTATGAGGTAGAGGAGGTGACACAAGAGCTTACAATCTATGAGGTAGAGGAGGTGACACAAGAGCTTACAATCTATGAGGTAGAGGAGGTGACACAAGAGCTTACAATCTATGAGGTAGAGGTGACACAAGAGCTTACAATCTATGAGGTAGAGGAGGTGACACAAGAGCTTACACTCTATGAGGTAGAGGTGACACAAGAGCTTACAATCTATGAGGTAGAGGAGGTGACACAAGAGCTTACAATCTATGAGGTAGAGGAGGTGACACAAGAGCTTACAATCTATGAGGTAGAGGAGGTGACACAAGAGCTTACAATCTATGAGGTAGAGGTGACACAAGAGCTTACAATCTATGAGGTAGAGGTGACACAAGAGCTTACAATCTATGAGGTAGAGGTGACACAAGAGCTTACAATCTATGAGGTAGAGGAGGTGACACAAGAGCTTACAATCTATGAGGTAGAGGGGGTGACACAAGAGCTTACAATCTATGAGGTAGAGGAGGTGACACAAGAGCTTACACTCTATGAGGTAGAGGAGGTGACACAAGAGCTTACAATCTATGAGGTAGAGGAGGTGACACAAGAGCTTACAATCTATGAGGTAGAGGAGGTGACACAAGAGCTTACAATCTATGAGGTAGAGGGGGTGACACAAGAGCTTACAATCTATGAGGTAGAGGAGGTGACACAAGAGCTTACAATCTATGAGGTAGAGGTGACACAAGAGCTTACAATCTATGAGGTAGAGGTGACACAAGAGCTTACAATCTATGAGGTAGAGGAGGTGACACAAGAGCTTACAATCTATGAGGTAGAGGGGGTGACACAAGAGCTTACAATCTATGAGGTAGAGGAGGTGACACAAGAGCTTACACTCTATGAGGTAGAGGAGGTGACACAAGAGCTTACAATCTATGAGGTAGAGGAGGTGACACAAGAGCTTACAATCTATGAGGTAGAGGAGGTGACACAAGAGCTTACAATCTATGAGGTAGAGGGGGTGACACAAGAGCTTACAATCTATGAGGTAGAGGAGGTGACACAAGAGCTTACAATCTATGAGGTAGAGGTGACACAAGAGCTTACAATCTATGAGGTAGAGGTGACACAAGAGCTTACAATCTATGAGGTAGAGGAGGTGACACAAGAGCTTACAATCTATGAGGTAGAGGTGACACAAGAGCTTACACTCTATGAGGTAGAGGAGGTGACACAAGAGCTTACAATCTATGAGGTAGAGGTGACACAAGAGCTTACAATCTATGAGGTAGAGGAGGTGACACAGGAGGTAGCAGGGGTGACATCGGAGGTAGCATTGCTTGTACAATGGTCAGACAATTGTGTAATAGAGGTTACTGCCATTACACATATATAAAGCTGTAGGAGCCGTCACCAGTCGTGTCCTGTAACGTGCAGACGGTGCCCGGACATATAAAGTTAGTCTGATACGGCCTCATATCCTGTGAGGTAATGCGGGAGCGTGAACAGAGGAGGGGACGTTTTAGGGATTCTAACTACAGAAGGGTTTACATTAGGAGATGTGATCGGCCTGTCTGATGTGTCTTTAGTTTGCGCTTGAAGCTGTGGAAATTGGGGGTTAATCTGATAGTCCGGGGTAGAACATTCCAGAGAAGTGGTGCAGCTCGGGAGAAGTCTTGTATACGAGCGTGGGAGGTTCTGATAATAGAGGATGTTAGTCTTAGGTCATTGGTTGGGCGATAGACAGAGATGAGGGAGGAAATGTAGGGAGGTGCAGCATTATGGAGAGCCTTGTGGAGGAGGGGGGAGAAGTTTATATTGTATTCTGTATTGAATAGGCAGCCAATGTAGTGACCGGCACAGACCGGAGGCCTCGCTGTAGTGACCGGCACAGACCGGAGGCCTTGCTGTAGTGACTGGCGCAGACCAGAGGCCTCGCTGTTGCGTCTAGACTGATAGATGAGCCTGGCCGCCGCCGCATTCAGAATAGATTGTAGAGTTTAGTAAGGGGAAGACAGATTAGTAAGGAGTTACAGTAGTCAAGGCGAGAGCGAATCAGGGCAACACTAAGTGTATTTGTGGCAAGGAAAGGGCGGATTCTGGAGATGTTTTTGAGGTGGAGATGACATGAGCATGCGAGTGATTGGATATGGGGGGTGAAGGAAAGGTCTGAGTCAGACATAACCCCGAGGCAGCGGGCATACTGCCTAGGAGATATGGTAAGGCCGGAGACTGCAATGGAGATATCAGGGACAGATCAGTCTAGAGCAGCCAGTAGTCAACAAGTGCTGAACAGGCCCAGTAGGTCATTTCGGTATTTGTAGTTCCCCTCCTGACAATGTGGAGTCAGGGCTACTACTGTTGGGGTCTGAAGGTTGAATTATTATCTCTGCAAGAAAAATAAATCTACTGTGTCTACAAGGACAGGGAAAGGTTGCTACAGAACCAGCATTGACCAACAGGGGGAGAGACTGATCTTGAGATTAGGTATGTGGCCATTGGTGTTTCTTTTTGACTGGTTTCAGTGGGTCACAGTTGTTATCTGTTTCCCAGGCCTCCATCTGCAGTTCTGATTCCATCCTCCATGTGAATGATCATTTATGGATCCCAGGGAGATATAAGTCTCTGCCAGAACATGAGACCGGGACACAATACCACTCCTCTAGCCCACAGAGCCACCCTTCTTGCCCTCTCTTGCAAGGACATGAGTGCATTGTGGGTGGCAGGGAACGTGCTCAGAGTGTAACCACTAATGTCAGCCCCATCCTCTGCCCTGGTAATCCCTGCCATGTGTTGTATCCTGTGCTGCCTCAGCCAAGTAACCGGGTCAGAAACACACAGCTTCCGAAAATATGTCCCCTATATCTCATAACTGTGAAGAGGCGGGTGGGCTTAGATACATCAGACAATACAACACATGACAGAATTCAATGCACAGCTCATTGGATAGTATCACATGATAGGGGTAAAGTCAGTGGGACCGGCTGACTAACTGTCCACGGCCACAACTCCTGCATCAGGGAAGAACAGTAACAGAGGCCAGGTAAGTATACACAATTTTTAGTTAGTATTAGGGCTATTTGGGACAATAAAGCACTAGTCAATAAGAACCTGTGGTATCACCAGTAGGATGCTGGGCTGTATAGCTAGAGGTATAACCAGTAGGACGCTGGGCTGTATATATAGAGGTATGACCAGTAGGATGCTGGGCTGTATACATAGAGGTATCACCAGTAGGATGCTGGGCTGTATAGCTAGAGGTATCACCAGTAGGATGCTGGGATGTATATATACAGGTATAACCAGTAGGATGCTGGGCTGTATATATAGAGGTATAACCAGTAGGACGCTGGGCTGTATAGCTAGAGGTATAACCAGTAGGATGCTGGGATGTATATATACAGGTATAACCAGTAGGATGCTGGGCTGTATATATAGAGGTATAACCAGTAGGACGCTGGGCTGTATAGCTAGAGGTATCACCAGTAGGACGCTGGGCTGTATAGCTAGAGGTACAACCAGTAGGACGCTGGGCTGTATAGCTAGAGGTATCACCAGTAGTACGCTGGGCTGTACAGCTAGAGGTATCACCAGTAGGACGCTGGGCTGTATAGCTAGAGGTATCACCAGTAGGACGCTGGGCTGTATAGCTAGAGGTATCACCAGTAGGACGCTGGGCTGTATAGCTAGAGGTATCACCAGTAGGACGCTGGGCTGTATAGCTAGAGGTATGACCAGTAGGATGCTGGGCTGTATATATAGAGGTATCACCAGTAGGATGCTGGGCTGTATATATAGAGGTATAACCAGTAGGACGCTGGGCTGTATAGCTAGAGGTATCACCAGTAGGATGCTGGGCTGTATAGCTAGAGGTATAACCAGTAGGATGCTGGGCTGTATAGCTAGAGGTATCACCAGTAGGACGCTGGGCTGTATAGCTAGAGGTATCACCAGTAGTACGCTGGGCTGTATAGCTAGAGGTATCACCAGTAGTACGCTGGGCTGTATAGCTAGAGGTATAACCAGTAGGACGCTGGGCTGTATAGCTAGAGGTATCACCAGTAGGACGCTGGGCTGTATAGCTAGAGGTATCACCAGTAGGACGCTGGGCTGTATAGCTAGAGGTATCACCAGTAGGATGCTGGGCTGTATAGCTAGAGGTACAACCAGTAGGATGCTGGGCTGTATAGCTAGAGGTATCACCAGTAGGACGCTGGGCTGTATAGCTAGAGGTATCACCAGTAGGATGCTGGGCTGTATAGCTAGAGGTACAACCAGTAGGATGCTGGGCTGTATAGCTAGAGGTATAACCAGTAGTACGCTGGGCTGTATAGCTAGAGGTATCACCAGTAGGACGCTGGGCTGTATAGCTAGAGGTATCACCAGTAGGACGCTGGGCTGTATATATAGAGGTATCACCAGTAGGACGCTGGGCTGTATAGCTAGAGGTATAACCAGTAGGACGCTGGGCTGTATAGCTAGAGGTATCACCAGTAGGACGCTGGGCTGTATAGCTAGAGGTATCACCAGTAAGACGCTGGGATGTATATATAGAGGTATCACCAGTAGGATGCTGGGCTATATATATAGAGGTATAACCAGTAGGATGCTGGGCTGTATAGCTAGAGGTATCACCAGTAGGATGCTGGGCTGTATACATAGAGGTATCACCAGTAGGATGCTGGGCTGTATAGCTAGAGGTATCACCAGTAGGATGCTGGGCTGTATAGCTAGAGGTATAACCAGTAGGATGCTCGGCTGTATAGCTAGAGGTATCACCAGTAGGATGCTGGGCTGTATAGCTAGAGGTATCACCAGTAGGACGCTGGGCTGTATAGCTAGAGGTATCACCAGTAAGATGCTGGGATGTATATATAGAGGTATCACCAGTAGGACGCTGGGCTGTATAGCTAGAGGTATGACCAGTAGGATGCTGGGCTGTATACATAGAGGTATCACCAGTAGGATGCTGGGCTGTATATATAGAGGTATCACCAGTAGGATGCTGGGCTGTATATATAGAGGTATCACCAGTAGGATGCTGGGCTGTATATATACAGTCATGGCCAAAAGTTTTGAGAATGATACAAATATTAATTTTTACAAAGTCTACTGCTTCAGTTTTTCTAATGGCAATTTGCATATACTCCAGAATGTTATAAAGAGTGATCAGCTTAACAGCAATTACTTGCAAAGTCAATATTTGCCTAGAAAATGAACTTTATCCCCCAAAACACATTTCAACATCATTGCAGCCCTGCCTTAAAAGGACCACCTAACATCGTTTCAGTGATTGCTCCATTAACACAGGTGTGGGTGTTGATGAGGACAGGGCTGGAGATCAATCTGTCATGATTAAGTAAGAATGACACCACTGGACACTTTAAAAGGAGGCTGGTGCTTGCCATCATTGTTTCTCTTCTGTTAACCATGGTTATCTCTAAAGAAACACGTGCAGTCATCATTGCACTGCACAAAAATGGCCTAACTGGGAAGAGTATTGCAGCTAGAAAGATTGCACCTCAGTCAACAATCTATCGCATCATCAAGAACTTCAAGGAGAGAGGTTCCATTGGTGCCAAAAAGGCTCCAGGGCGCCCAAGAAAGACCAGCAAGCGGCAGGACCGTCTCTTAAAAGTGTTTCAGCTGCGGGATGGGGCTACCAGCAGTGCAGAGCTTGCTGAGGAATGGCAGCAGGCAGGTGTGAGGCGGAGACTCTTGGAGCAAGGCCTGGTCTCAAGGAGGGCAGCAAAGAAGCCACTTCTCTCCAGAAAAAACATCAGGGACAGACTGATATTCTGCAAAAGGTACAGGGAGTGGACTGCTGAGGACTGGGGGAAAGTCATTTTCTCTGATGAATCCCCTTTTCCATTGTTTGGAACATCTGGAAAACAGCTTATTCGGAGAAGAAGAGGTGAGCGCTACCACCAGTCTTGTCTCATGCCAACTGTAAAGCATCCTGAAACCATTCATGTGTGGGGTTGCTTCTCAGCCAAGGGAATCGGCTCTCTCACAGTCTTGCCATGAATAAAGAATGGTACCAGAATGTCCTCCAAGAGCAACTTCTCCCAACCGTCCAAGAGCAGTTTGGCGCTCAACAATGCCTTTTCCAGCATGATGGAGCACCTTGCCATAAAGCAAAGGTGATAACTAAATGGCTCAGGGAACAAAACATAGAGATTTTGGGTCCATGGCCTGGAAACTCCCCAGATCTTAATCCCATTGAGAACTTGTGGTCAATCATCAAGAGACGGGTGGACAAACAAAAACCAACAAATTCAGACAAAATGAAAGCATTGATTCTGCAAGAATGGACTGCTATCAGTCAGGATTTGGTCCAGAAGTTGATTGAGAGCATGCCAGGGAGAATTGCAGAGGTCCTGAAGAAGAAGGGTCAACACTGCAAATATTGACTTGCTGCATTAACTCATTCTAACTGTCAATATAAGCTTCTGTTACTCATAATATGAATGCAATTCTATTTCTGTATGTGATAAAAACATCTGACAAACACACATAAAAACCAGAGGGCAGCAGATCATGTGAAAATAGAATATTTGTGTCATTCTCAAAACTTTTGGCCATGACTGTAGAGGTATCACCAGTAGGATGCTGGGCTGTACAGCTAGAGGTATAACCAGTAGGACGCTGGGCTGTATATATATAGAGGTATCACCAGTAGGACGCTGGGCTGTATAGCTAGAGGTATCACCAGTAGGATGCTGGGCTGTATAGCTAGTGGTATCAAATATTGTGAACAGACGGGGCCACAGACATGAACTATATCGGAATATAATCGACTGTGAGCCTATGTAGACATGAGCGCCATATTGTAGAGGCCACGCCCCCTGTAGAGAGACCACACCCACTTTTCTAAACTCTATTTCAACTTACAGCAAATGTGTAAATGTTAAAGATTTGCACAAATTTGGCACACACTGATTTGTGGCTGTGATTTGTGCTGTTTGCTCCAAAAACCAGTGCAAATATTTGTCCACAGTGCACAAAAAAATGGCCGCCGAGCTCCGTCACAGTTCTCAGCCACGTCCTGTGTACAAAGATAATGTGGAAAGTGGCAATTACCATGGACGCCGGATCTACTTGTCTGAGACCCATCAGCAATTGCAGGAACCAGGACCAAATCCAGGAGACGATATAGTAATCGTAGTGGATGAAAAATGGAGCAGCGCTTACCCAATGGCTGAATGAAGAATTTCCTTTTTATTTGTTTAAAAGACCAACACACACAACGCGTTTCGGATCTCTAAGCTCCTTTCTTAAGTGTACAGGATGGTTGCATAACAAGGTGGTACATAGAGCTGAACTAAGTAGTAAATGGAAGCAGAAGGCAGCATAAAAAGCACAGTATAAAGGTATTACATAAGATGAGAGGCAATGCCCACATGTAGATTCAAAGCGCAAACCATTGTAGAATAAATTATCTCTTAACCGGTCTTATGTTCCCAAATTTCCAAAAGAACTTAGTGTTCAAAAAGTCCAACTGCGCATGGGTTGGGTTGTATTCCCGCTATAAACTAAATATATTGACTGCGCAAGCGTGAAAAAAACACTTTGCGCATGCGCAATAGACCATCAGCAATTGATCTGATGATCCTGCTTATACAGGGAGGAGGTACGAGGCTTCATTTACCTCATGTCAGGAAACTATGGAATAAAATGTGGCAAACTCACCTCACCCCAGCGCACATTTTTCTGCCCTTTTTCCTAAAAGAAACAGTAGAAAGATATGACTAGAGCGACTCCTGTAACAGCCTCCATATCTGAGGTAAATTATTACAGCAGACCCCTCGCCTGCCCCCCTGTGCCTCACACTGACCCCTCGCCTGCCCCCTCTACCTCACACTGACGCCTCGCCTGCCCCCCTGTGCCTCACACTGACCCCTCGCCTGCCCCCTCTACCTCACACTGACGCCTCGCCTGCCCCCCTGTGCCTCACACTGACCCCTCGCCTGCCCCCTCTACCTCACACTGACGCCTCGCCTGCCCCCTCTACCTCACACTGACGCCTCGCCTGCCCCCCCTGTGCCTCACACTGACGCCTCGCCTGCCCCCTCTACCTCACACTGACGCCTCGCCTGCCCCCTCTACCTCACACTGACGCATCGCCTGCCCCCCTGTGCCTCACACTGACGCCTCTCCTGCCCCCTCTACCTCACACTGACGCCTCGCCTGCCCCCTCTACCTCACACTGACGCCTCGCCTGCCCCCTCTACCTCACACTGACGCCTCGCCTGCCCCCTCTACCTCACACTGACGCCTCGCCTGCCCCCTCTACCTCACACTGACCCCTCGCCTGCCCCCTCTACCTCACACTGACCCCTCGCCTGCCCCCTCTACCTCACACTGACGCCTCGCCTGCCCCCCTGTGCCTCACACTGACGCCTCGCCTGCCCCCTCTACCTCACACTGACGCCTCGCCTGCCCCCTCTACCTCACACTGACACCTCGCCTGCCCCCTCTACCTCACACTGACGCCTCGCCTGCCCCCTCTACCTCACACTGACGCCTCGCCTGCCCCTTCTACCTCACACTGACGCCTCGCCTGCCCCCTCTACCTCACACTGACCCCTCGCCTGCCCCCTCTACCTCACACTGATGCCTCGCCTGCCCCCTCTACCTCACACTGACGCCTCGCCTGCCCCTTCTACCTCACACTGACCCCTCGCCTGCCCCCTCTACCTCACACTGACCCCTCGCCTGCCCCCTCTACCTCACACTGACGCCTCGCCTGCCCCCCCTGTGCCTCACACTGACGCCTCGCCTGCCCCCTCTACCTCACACTGACACCTCGCCTGCCCCCTCTACCTCACACTGACGCCTCGCCTGCCCCCTCTACCTCACACTGACGCCTCGCCTGCCCCTTCTACCTCACACTGACGCCTCGCCTGCCCCTTCTACCTCACACTGACGCCTCGCCTGCCCCTTCTACCTCACACTGACGCCTCGCCTGCTCCCTCTACCTCACACTGACGCCTCGCTTGCCCCCTCTACCTCACACTGACGCCTCGCCTGCCCCCTCTACCTCACACTGACGCCTCGCCTGCCCCCTCTACCTCACACTGACGCCTCGCCTGCCCCTTCTACCTCACACTGACCCCTCGCCTGCCCCCTCTACCTCACACTGACGCCTCGCCTGCCCCCCCTGTGCCTCACACTGACGCCTCGCCTGCCCCTTCTACCTCACACTGACGCCTCGCCTGCCCCCTCTGCCTCACACTGACGCCTCGCCTGCCCCCTCTACCTCACACTGACGCCTCGCCTACCCCCTCTACCTCACACTGACGCCTCGCCTGCCCCCTCTACCTCACACTGACGCCTCGCCTGCCCCCCCTGTGCCTCACACTGACGCCTCGCCTGCCCCCTCTACCTCACACTGACGCCTCGCCTGCCCCTTCTACCTCACACTGACGCCTCGCCTGCCCCCTCTACCTAACACTGACACCTCGCCTGCCCCCCCTGTGCCTCACACTGACCCCTCGCCTGCCCCCTCTACCTCACACTGACGCCTCGCCTGCCCCCCTGTGCCTCACACTGACGCCTCGCCTGCCCCCCTGTGCCTCACACTGACCCCTCGCCTGCCCCTTCTACCTCACACTGACGCCTCGCCTGCCCCTTCTACCTCACACTGACCCCTCGCCTGCCCCCTCTACCTCACACTGACCCCTCGCCTGCCCCCTCTACCTCACACTGACGCCTCGCCTGCCCCCCTGTGCCTCACACTGACGCCTCGCCTGCCCCCTCTACCTCACACTGACACCTCGCCTGCCCCCTCTACCTCACACTGACGCCTCGCCTGCCCCCTCTACCTCACACTGACGCCTCGCCTGCCCCTTCTACCTCACACTGACGCCTCGCCTGCCCCTTCTACCTCACACTGACGCCTCGCCTGCCCCTTCTACCTCACACTGACGCCTCGCCTGCCCCCTCTACCTCACACTGACGCCTCGCTTGCCCCCTCTACCTCACACTGACGCCTCGCCTGCCCCCCCTGTGCCTCACACTGACGCCTCGCCTGCCCCTTCTACCTCACACTGACGCCTCGCCTGCCCCCCTGTGCCTCACACTGACGCCTCGCCTGCCCCTTCTACCTCACACTGACCCCTCGCCTGCCCCCTCTACCTCACACTGACGCCTCGCCTGCCCCCCTGTGCCTCACACTGACGCCTCGCCTGCCCCCTCTACCTCACACTGACGCCTCGCCTGCCCCCTCTACCTCACACTGACGCCTCGCCTGCCCCCTCTACCTCACACTGACGCCTCGCCTGCCCCCCTGTGCCTCACACTGACCCCTCGCCTGCCCCCCTGTGCCTCACACTGACCCCTCGCCTGCCCCCCTGTGCCTCACACTGACGCCTCGCCTGCCCCCCTGTGCCTCACACTGACGCCTCGCCTGCCCCCCTGTGCCTCACACTGACGCCTCGCCTGCCCCTTCTACCTCACACTGACGCCTCGCCTGCCCCCTCTGCCTCACACTGACGCCTCGCCTGCCCCCCTGTGCCTCACACTGACGCCTCGCCTGCCCCCTCTACCTCACACTGACGCCTCGCCTGCCCCTTCTACCTCACACTGACGCCTCGCCTGCCCCCTCTACCTAACACTGACACCTCGCCTGCCCCCCTGTGCCTCACACTGACGCCTCGCCTGCCCCCTCTACCTCACACTGACGCCTCGCCTGCCCCCTCTACCTCACACTGACGCCTCGCCTGCCCCCTCTACCTCACACTGACGCCTCGCCTGCCCCCTCTACCTCACACTGACGCCTCGCCTGCCCCCTCTACCTCACACTGACCCCTCGCCTGCCCCCTCTACCTCACACTGACGCCTCGCCTGCCCCCCTGTGCCTCACACTGACGCCTCGCCTGCCCCTTCTACCTCACACTGACCCCTCGCCTGCCCCCTCTACCTCACACTGACACCTCGCCTGCCCCCCTGTGCCTCACACTGACGCCTCGCCTGCCCCCTCTACCTCACACTGACGCCTCGCCTGCCCCCTCTACCTCACACTGACGCCTCGCCTGCCCCCTCTACCTCACACTGACGCCTCGCCTGCCCCCCTGTGCCTCACACTGACGCCTCGCCTGCCCCCTCTACCTCACACTGACGCCTCGCCTGCCCCCTCTACCTCACACTGACGCCTCGCCTGCCCCCTCTACCTCACACTGACGCCTCGCCTGCCCCCTCTACCTCACACTGACGCCTCGCCTGCCCCCTCTACCTAACACTGACACCTCGCCTGCCCCCCTGTGCCTCACACTGACGCCTCGCCTGCCCCCTCTACCTCACACTGACGCCTCGCCTGCCCCCTCTACCTCACACTGACGCCTCGCCTGCCCCCTCTACCTCACACTGACGCCTCGCCTGCCCCCTCTACCTCACACTGACGCCTCGCCTGCCCCCTCTACCTCACACTGACCCCTCGCCTGCCCCCTCTACCTCACACTGACGCCTCGCCTGCCCCCCTGTGCCTCACACTGACCCCCTCGCCTGCCCCCTCTACCTCACACTGACGCCTCGCCTGCCCCCTCTACCTCACACTGACGCCTCGCCTGCCCCCCTGTGCCTCACACTGACGCCTCGCCTGCCCCTTCTACCTCACACTGACGCCTCGCCTGCCCCCCTGTGCCTCACACTGACGCCTCACCTGCCCCCTCTACCTCACACTGACGCCTCGCCTGCCCCCTCTACCTCACACTGACGCCTCGCCTGCCCCCTCTACCTCACACTGACGCCTCGCCTGCCCCCCTGTGCCTCACACTGACGCCTCGCCTGCCCCCCCTGTGCCTCACACTGACGCCTCGCCTGCCCCTTCTACCTCACACTGACCCCTCGCCTGCCCCCTCTACCTCACACTGACACCTCGCCTGCCCCCCTGTGCCTCACACTGACGCCTCGCCTGCCCCCTCTACCTCACACTGACGCCTCGCCTGCCCCCTCTACCTCACACTGACGCCTCGCCTGCCCCCTCTACCTCACACTGACGCCTCGCCTGCCCCCTCTACCTCACACTGACGCCTCGCCTGCCCCCTCTACCTCACACTGACGCCTCGCCTGCCCCCCTCTACCTCACACTGACACCTCGCCTGCCCCCTCTACCTCACACTGACGCCTCGCCTGCCCCCCTGTGCCTCACACTGACGCCTCGCCTGCCCCTTCTACCTCACACTGACGCCTCGCCTGCCCCCCTGTGCCTCACACTGACGCCTCACCTGCCCCCTCTACCTCACACTGACGCCTCGCCTGCCCCCTCTACCTCACACTGACGCCTCGCCTGCCCCCTCTACCTCACACTGACGCCTCGCCTGCCCCCCCTGTGCCTCACACTGACGCCTCGCCTGCCCCCCTGTGCCTCACACTGACGCCTCGCCTGCCCCTTCTACCTCACACTGACCCCTCGCCTGCCCCCTCTACCTCACACTGACACCTCGCCTGCCCCCCTGTGCCTCACACTGACGCCTCGCCTGCCCCCTCTACCTCACACTGACGCCTCGCCTGCCCCCTCTACCTCACACTGACGCCTCGCCTGCCCCCTCTACCTCACACTGACGCCTCGCCTGCCCCCCTGTGCCTCACACTGACGCCTCGCCTGCCCCCTCTACCTCACACTGACGCCTCGCCTGCCCCCTCTACCTCACACTGACGCCTCGCCTGCCCCCTCTACCTCACACTGACGCCTCGCCTGCCCCCTCTACCTCACACTGACGCCTCGCCTGCCCCCTCTACCTCACACTGACACCTCGCCTGCCCCCTCTACCTCACACTGACGCCTCGCCTGCCCCCTCTACCTCACACTGACGCCTCGCCTGCCCCCTCTACCTCACACTGACGCCTCGCCTGCCCCCCTGTGCCTCACACTGACGCCTCGCCTGCCCCCCCTGTGCCTCACACTGACGCCTCGCCTGCCCCTTCTACCTCACACTGACCCCTCGCCTGCCCCCTCTACCTCACACTGACGCCTCGCCTGCCCCCCTGTGCCTCACACTGACGCCTCGCCTGCCCCCTCTACCTCACACTGACGCCTCGCCTGCCCCTTCTACCTCACACTGACGCCTCGCCTGCTCCCTCTACCTCACACTGACCCCTCGCCTGCCCCCTCTACCTCACACTGACGCCTCGCCTGCCCCCCCTGTGCCTCACACTGACGCCCTCGCCTGCCCCCCCTGTGCCTCACACTGACACCTCACACTGACCCCTCGCCTGCCCCCTCTACCTCACACTGACACCTCACACTGACCCCTCGCCTGCCCCCTCTACCTCACACTGACACCTCACACTGACCCCTCGCCTGCCCCCTCTACCTCACACTGACGCCTCGCCTGCCCCCTCTACCTCACACTGACGCCTCACACGCACCCACCCACGCACACTAATGCCCTCTGCCTCACTGACACCTCAGGGGTCTGTCCTTATATAATAATCATCCTATTGGCCCCGCCCACCTGTCATCCATGACACCCTCTCCACAGGTTTTCCTCACAAGTCTTCCCACTCTACCGCCAAAAGCGGTCTCATCATCGATTGGATGGGATAACTGTCAATCATTCTGTACCTGTCCCTTATTGGCTATTTTCCCTAGTGAGTGGGCGGGACTCAGCTCTATTGGCTGTAAACTACGCATGGGGCGTGGTGTGTTCAGCACTTCTGAGGCCGGTCTATGTAGTCACACAGGGCACAGTCTGAACTACCAATCCCAGCATGTCCGACTACTGACTGCGCCCCAGGTATTATAGTTATTACTTCTATGTAGAGTAATCCTATCCTGTGTGATACTGTCTGCTGAGCTGTGTATCTAATCCTGTCCTGTGTGATACAGCCTGCTGAGCTGTGTATCTAATCCTGTCCTGTGTGATACAGCCTGCTGAGCTGTGTATCTAATCCTGTCCTGTGTGATACAGCCTGCTGAGCTGTGTATCTAATCCTGTCCTGTGTGATACAGCCTGCTGGGCTGTGTATCTAATCCTGTCCTGTGTGATACTGTCTGCTGAGCTGTGTATCTAATCCTGTCCTGTGTGATACAGCCTGCTGAGCTGTGTATCTAATCCTGTCCTGTGTGATACAGCCTGCTGAGCTGTGTATCTAATCCTGTCCTGTGTGATACAGCCTGCTGGGCTGTGTATCTAATCCTGTCCTGTGTGATACTGTCTGCTGAGCTGTGTATCTAATCCTGTCCTGTATGATACAGCCTGCTGAGCTGTGTATCTAATCTTGTCCTGTGTGATACAGCCTGCTGAGCTGTGTATCTCATCCTATCCTGTGTGATACAGCCTGCTGAGCTGTGTATCTAATCCTGTCCTGTATGATACAGCCTGACGGGCTGTGTATCTCATCCTATCCTGTGTGATACTGTCTGCAGAGCTTTGTATCTAATCTTGTCCTGTGTGATACTGTCTGCTGAGCTGTGTATCTAATCCTGTCCTGTGTGATACAGCCTGCTGAGCTGCGTATCTAATCTTGTCCTGTGTGATACAGCCTGCTGAGCTGTGTATCTATTCTTGTCCTGTGTGATACAGCCTGCTGAGCTGCGTATCTAATCCTGTCCTGTGTGATACAGCCTGCTGAGCTGTGTATCTAATCCTATCCTGTGTGATACAGCCTGCTGAGCTGCGTATCTAATCTTGTCCTGTGTGATACAGCCTGCTGAGCTGCGTATCTAATCCTATCCTGTGTGATACAGCCTGCTGAGCTGTGTATCTAATCCTGTCCTGTGTGATACTGGCTGCGGAGCTGTGTATCTAATCCTGTCCTGTGTGATACTGTCTGCTGAGCTGTGTATCTAATCCTGTCCTGTGTGATACTGGCTGCGGAGCTGTGTATCTAATCCTGTCCTGTATGATACAGCCTGCTGAGCTGTGTATCTAATCCTGTCCTGTATGATACAGCCTGCTGAGCTGTGTATCTAATCTTGTCCTGTGTGATACAGCCTGCTGAGCTGTGTATCTCATCCTATCCTGTGTGATACTTTCTGCTGAGCTGTGTATCTCATCCTATCCTGTGTGATACAGCCTGCTGAGCTGTGTATCTAATCCTGTCCTGTATGATACTGTCTGCTGAGCTGTGTATCTCATCCTATCCTGTGTGATACTGTCTGCTGAGCTGTGTATCTAATCCTGTCCTGTGTGATACAGCCTGCTGAGCTGCGTATCTAATCTTGTCCTGTGTGATACAGCCTGCTGAGCTGTGTATCTAATCCTGTCCTGTGTGATACAGCCTGCTGAGCTGTGTATCTAATCCTGTCCTGTGTGATACAGCCTGCTGAGCTGCGTATCTAATCCTATCCTGTGTGATACTGTCTGCTGAGCTGTGTATCTAATCCTGTCCTGTGTGATACAGCCTGCTGAGCTGCGTATCTAATCTTGTCCTGTGTGATACAGCCTGCTGAGCTGTGTATCTAATCTTGTTCTGTGTGATACAGCCTGCTGAGCTGTGTATCTAATCCTGTCCTGTGTGATACTGTCTGCTGAGCTGTGTATCTAATCTTGTCCTGTGTGATACAGTCTGCTGAGCTGCGTATCTAATCTTGTCCTGTGTGATACAGCCTGCTGAGCTGTGTATCTAATCCTGTCCTGTGTGATACAGCCTGCTGAGCTGTGTATCTAATCCTGTCCTGTGTGATACAGCCTGCTGAGCTGTGTATCTAATCCTGTCCTGTGTGATACTGTCTGCTGAGCTGTGTATCTAATCCTGTCCTGTGTGATACAGCCTGCTGAGCTGTGTATCTAATCCTGTCCTGTGTGATACTGTCTGCTGAGCTGTGTATCTAATCCTGTCCTGTGTGATACTGTCTGCTGAGCTGTGTATCTAATCCTGTCCTGTGTGATACAGCCTGCTGAGCTGTGTATCTAATCCTGTCCTGTGTGATACTGTCTGCTGAGCTGTGTATCTAATCCTGTCCTGTGTGATACAGCCTGCTGAGCTGTGTATCTAATCTTGTCCTGTGTGATACAGCCTGCTGAGCTGTGTATCTAATCCTGGCCTGTGTGATACAGCCTGCTGAGCTGCGTATCTAATCTTGTCCTGTGTGATACAGCCTGCTGGGCTGTGTATCTAATCCTATCCTTGACTCACTATAGGGTTGCAGGTGTGACTATGGCCTCAGTGGTAACCATGACGACTGCTGGGCCTGTATTTTGGGGTTATTTCTAGTATTTGGGTCTTTTTGCCCCTCACTTATTATCTTATTATCCCGTTTCTGTCGGATATTTGGTGTTTTTCCGCCGTCCGTGTTGCGATTGTGCGTCTTATGTGGAAAAGTCTCATAAAAGACGTCAATCCATAAAGTGCAGAATTAAGAAGGTGTGAAGGATTTGATACCCGCCGTATATAAATGTTCCAGCGCTGTGTACGGTGACCTCATTCACCTGCAGGTACATGCATCCCTAGCTCTTTCTTGTTACACCTTATAGCAACCACTATGGCCGCCACGACCTCTGGGGTCAGCCGTTGTTGTAGCCATGGCCGCGCTCCTATTCTGCGTTACGTTCTAATATCCGTGCGCTGCGGTACAGGTGGGAGCCGGGCCTGGGCACTGTATATAGCAGGCCGGCTGTGTATAGGCTATATCTAATATGCAATGCCTGAGTGTGTATACAAGGGTCAGGTAATGGGGCGGGGAGCATTAACCCTTCACTCATACACAACGGGGCGTCATTATTCCTTACACAGCTTAGATACACCAGCACAATAGACAATATCACACAGGGAAGGATTAGATACACAGCTCAGCAGGCAGTGTCATCCATGATAAAACCAGATACACAGCTCAGAAGACTGTATCACACATGATAGGATTAGATACAGCAGCTCAGCAGACTGTATCACACAGGGTAGGATTAGATACAGCAGCTCAGCAGACTGTATCACAAATGATAGGATTAGATACAGCGGCTCAGCAGACTGTATCACACGATAGGATTAGATACAGCGGCTCAGCAGACTGTATCACACGATAGGATTAGATACAGCGGCTCAGCAGACTGTATCACACATGATAGGATTAGATACAGCGGCTCAGCAGGCAGTGTCATCCATGATAAAACCTGATACAAAGCTCAACAGACTGTATCACACATGATGGGATTAGATACACAGCTCAGCATACTGTATCACACATGATGGGATTAGATACACAGCTCAGCATACTGTATCACACATGATGGGATTAGATACAGCGGCTCAGCAGACTGTATCACACATGATAGGATTAGATACAGCGGCTCGGCAAACATGATGGGATTAGATACTCAGTAGACAGCATCGTACACATTTATATGCATAGAGTGCGCAGACAGGATAACACAGGATAGGCTTAGATACATACGGCTGAGATGAATGTAAGGACTATCTGGCTGGGGGTTGTAGTTCCACATAGTCCATTCTGTCTTCTATTTCATTGCAGATAGACCCCGCAGCCAACATTGACCTCACACTCCCTCTGCTGGCCGCCGCCCGGTACTGCGCCTGTCACAGCTCTCCCTTTATATCCTGAATATTGTGCTGCAGGTGTTATCACAGGATTCTGCTTTTATCTTGTCTGAATTATTCAGTGCTAGAATGTATGAATGTGTTCTCGAATTGTGGGATTTCTCGATATGTGCATTAGTTTACATAGGGATGGATAGAGATGGCTTCCCTAAGCTATGTGATGATATAGAAGGCATGCGCTTTATTCCTATAGAATATTGTAAATTCCTCTTATTCAGTGATGGACTATGACGGGGATCGCTCTTGTCACATAACAGGTTAGTTCCGATATCCTCACTATGGGACGGATGGAAATGCAGAGACAGCAGGAGGAACAATTTGTCTCAGTTCTTCTTTAATTGCTGCAATATGGCGGTGGGATTTTTGGGGCTGTATTTTCTGACACAATGTTTGTGCAGTGATGTGATGCGTGTGAAATGGATCATTTAGCGGCTGGGAGGGAGAGAGAGGCCCCGGCTTTTATAGAAATACACACATCCCTTACATAAATAATCCATCTCAGCTCTGCAATCTCGTTCTATAAACATCTGTCTGAAAAAATCAACTGGAATAGGGGCGGCGGAGCTCAGGACGGGCGCAAGGAAAAGAATCGGCGATCCTTTCATTTCTAGCAATAAATACCAAATATTGATGAAAAAAATCGCCACCTAAGGCCACCTTGTAGAAATGACAAAAATGCGATTTTTTTTTTTTTTTTTTTTTTTTTTAAATCTAGAATGGATGCTGAATCCGTCCTGTGCAGAGTTTGGGGCGCCCCTGTCCCCCGCTAGTCTGGGTGTTCTCTATGGCAGAGGGGCTGTGTGTTTTTGTCTCTGCCTTACAATAGCCGGGCTGCAGCTGTCTCTGTGCAGTCTGTCTGTTTGCACCACTAAATAAGAGATGAGGGGCGATGTGGGAAGGGTGGGTTCGGGCTGTTTGGACAGAGCAGGGTGGTAAGAAATTTGTAGCATTTGGAGGTCTGTGGAGCAGAATTCCTGTAAAAGTTGTGCGGCTTCTATGTTGAAGCCCCCTCCCTCCCCCTCCCTGTCTCCTCATTGATTTGAGAGGGAGCAGCCTGGGTGGTCTCGGCTCTCCCTCCTCACTTTGGGGAGCTGTTGCTTAGCAGCTAATAATAGGAGTTGTTTAGAGAGTAATTTGCCTCTACCCTGGCCAATGAGAAACTCCACACATTTCCATGAGCCCCCCCCCCCTCTCCTTCCCTTCCTCTCTCTCTTTACAGGCACAGTAGAGAGTAGCCTTAAGCACAGATGCGGAGAGGCCGGACACCGGATCACACAGGGCAGAGCTGTGCCATCATCTTCCTCACTTCCAGGGAATTCTCACATTGCAATCTCCGGGACTTGATCCTTCGCTGTCTTCCTGCCTATTGTGTTGGCTCTTTGATTTGCACTGGAAGCATGAAGCAGAAGACCTCAGGACCTAAGGAATTGCCCACCTAGATGGAAACCCCTGCACCTCATCCAGCAGCCCCCTCGTCTTCCCCTTCCTCCTGACGGATGCTGCTCACTTGTGCATGGATTATTTTGTGTTGATTTTTCTCTGCTGTCGGTGATTTGTGACATATTTGCCGGACAGCCCTTGATCCGCAATCACTGCTGCTTGTGGTACCCCCACTGCTCGCTATAGGATACCAATGGCCTCTGTTCCCCCCACCACGGGGGAAAGAGGCTTTACAGATTTACCCCCGGGCTACAAAACTTCCTACCCAGCTCCGGGATCTGATCTGCTACGGAGACCCAGTTATTGTCACGCTGCCTTTGCACTTAAGCAAATATCCAAGGTAAGTTGTCAGAGTGGGTTGCGCGTCATCATCTGTCATGGAGTTGTCACTAGTTTAAGGGCCCTTACCCTCAAAACTGGGGACACCACTGCTTGAGCTGGCTGAGGTTGAGACTTGTCATGCAGAGCTTGCACTCAGTTACTGCTCCTCACAAGCTGTAGCCGGAGTCATTCATTGCTCCGTTCTTACTATGTTCACTTTTTCTAAGGATTTTACGTTTGTTTTCATTTAAGTTGTGGGTGGGACGAGGGGTCCCAGCATTCAAGCACATGTCCTAATGGAAAATTCATTGTTATTGTGCTTTATACTGTCCTAGGCATCTCACCTCGCTATACTGGTTATTATAGTCCCGCCACTAAAGGGTTCATATTCCCTTTTCCAGTAAAATGCGTGGAACGTGCGGACCCTCAGGGGTTTTGCAGAGTCATAATATCCTAAATTCCCCCCCACATGCCCACCCTGTGAGTCCTGGAGAAGAGGATAATATGGCTGTTATTGTTGTGTGACCCACAGAGCTGACAGTCAGTAGGCACTGAGGTATCACTACTTAACATGGACAGAGTTGACAGTAGGCACTGAGATATCCCTGCTTTTGTGTGGGCAGAGGTGACAGTCAGTAGGCGCTGGGGCATTGCTGCTTGGTGTGGGCAGAGGTGACAGTCAGTAGGCGCTGGGGCATCGCTGCTTGGTGTGGGCAGAGGTGACAGTAGGCGCTGGGGCATCGCTGCTTGGCGTGGGCAGAGCTGACAGGCGCTGGGGCATCGCTGCTTGGCGTGGGCACAGGTGACAGTAGGCGCTGGGGCATCGCTGCTTGGCATGGGCAGAGCTGACAGTAGGCGCTGGGGCATCGCTGCTTGGCGTGGGCACAGGTGACAGTAGGCGCTGGGGCATCGCTGCTTGGCGTGGGCACAGGTGACAGTAGGCGCTGGGGCATCGCTGCTTGGCGTGGGCACAGGTATCAGGCGCTGGGGCATCGCTGCTTGGCATGGGCAGAGCTGACAGTAGGCGCTGGGGCATCGCTGCTTGGCATGGGCAGAGCTGACAGTAGGCGCTGGGGCATCGCTGCTTGGCATGGGCAGAGCTGACAGTAGGCGCTGGGGCATCGCTGCTTGGCATGGGCACAGGTGACAGTAGGCGCTGGGGCATCGCTGCTTGGCGTGGGCACAGGTGACAGTAGGCGCTGGGGCATCGCTGCTTGGCGTGGGCACAGGTATCAGGCGCTGGGGCATCGCTGCTTGGCATGGGCAGAGGTGACAGTAGGTGCTTGGGCATTGCTGCTTGGAATGGCAGAGCTGACAGTAGGCGCTGGGGCAACGCTGCTTGGCATGGGCAGAGCTGACAGGCGCTGGGGCATCGCTGCTTGGCGTGGGCACAGGTGACAGTAGGCGCTGGGGCATCGCTGCTTGGCATGGGCAGAGCTGACAGGCGCTGGGGCATCGCTGCTTGGTGTGGGCAGAGGTGACAGTAGGTGCTGGGGCATTGCTGCTTGGAATGGCAGAGCTGACAGTAGGTGCTGGGGCATCGCTGCTTGGCATGGGCAGAGCTGACAGGCACTGGGGCATCGCTGCTTGGCGTGGGCACAGGTGACAGTAGGCGCTGGGGCATCGCTGCTTGGCGTGGGTACAGGTGACAGTAGGCGCTGGGGCATCGCTGCTTGGCGTGGGCACAGGTGACAGTAGGCGCTGGGGCATCGCTGCTTGGCGTGGGCACAGGTGACAGTAGGCGCTGGGGCATCGCTGCTTGGCGTGGGCACAGGTGACAGTAGGCGCTGGGGCATCGCTGCTTGGCATGGGCACAGGTGACAGTAGGCGCTGGGGCATCGCTGCTTGGTGTGGGCACAGGTGACAGTAGGCGCTGGGGCATCGCTGCTTGGCGTGGGCACAGGTGACAGTAGGCGCTGGGGCATCGCTGCTTGGTGTGGGCACAGGTGACAGTAGGCGCTGGGGCATCGCTGCTTGGCGTGGGCACAGGTGACAGTAGGCGCTGGGGCATCGCTGCTTGGCGTGGGCACAGGTGACAGTAGGCGCTGGGGCATCGCTGCTTGGCGTGGGCACAGGTGACAGTAGGCGCTGGGGCATCGCTGCTTGGCGTGGGCACAGGTGACAGTAGGCGCTGGGGGCTTGGCATGGGCAGAGATAACAGTAGGCACTGGGGGCATTGCTACTTGGCATGAGCAGAGGTGGGACACTGGTAGTGACAAGAGCGGAATTGTTATGTCTTCTGTTTGGCGTCTTTATCTGCGGATCGTGACACTTCTGGTTATTTGTTATCCGCTGGTATTATCAGGGAATGCTCAGGGTAATAAGGATAGGTTTACTGTGAGGCATGGCATGAGAAGGGTTAATAGAACCCAGTGCTTGTCACGTTGTGGGGTCCCCTTATCGTTTTTGGAGCGTCTCCTCTTCCACCGCGGCCCTGCGAGTTGACATTTGTCAGAGGGAGGAAACGTTGTGGCCATTGCATAAGCAGGACCACCTGTGTCGACAGAAATCTCCTTTTCCCTGCCAGGGATGCCAGCTTGCCCTGCCCGGTCCCCTCTGTGGTTGGCTCAGTTTTCCAGCCACAGGGTACTGGCACAGGTACAAGGCCACAAGAAATGCTGGCGGGCGGGGTGCTGGGTCCCCATTCGCTTCCTATCACTTAGTTACTTTGCTTCCTCTCTCCTAACTCCCTCTTCCTGGTTGGTAGTCGCCTGTCAGATGCCGTGCGCAGGGGGCATGCCAGGCCAGGTGGGCCCTTTTAATAAGTGGTCTGGGTTTTCACATCATCAGAAGAGTCTTTTATGACCTTGAAAGCTCACGAGCAACATCTATAAAGAGTCGTCCCATAAAACTCACAACAACCTGCTAGGAATTAGAGGTCATTGCATGACACATGGTCTGCGCCGCTCCCGTGCTGCAACATCTGCTCTTAATCTTTTCCTCTGGCACAGCACGCAACGCCATTCACAGTGGCATCCAGTCCGGGCCTCACTTGTTGCATAGAGAGGGCAGTGGTCCATAGCCAGCATGACTCCAACTAGGATGCTGAGACTTGTAGTCCCGTTCTAGACATTGATGCTCCAGTAGGGGTGGCCGCCATCACACTGTGACCTGTCTCTTCTTCTTCTAGGGTAAAGCCGTAGGTCAGAAGGCTCCGCTCTGGCTCCGCGCTCAGTTCCAGTCCCTGCTCTTCTCCTTGGGATGCTCCATTCAGCGACACTGCGGGAAGGTGCTGTTCATTGGCCTGCTGGTGTTTGGCGCGCTGGCCGTGGGCCTACGAGTGGCCTCCATAGAGACTGACATTGAACGTCTATGGGTGGAAGGTGAGTAGGGCAGCCATTGATGGATGGTTAATTTATCTGCATGTAACCACTACAAATCTCATAATGGCCACATCCAAAACTGTCTGTAAAAAATAGTTGTAATAGTAAATTCTGTTCAGCCGTTTCCTTACATATCTCTATATGGGAAAGCTGGGTGATAACTAATAGGGCTACCTTTACAGAGTTGTCACCTGAATGGCAGATCAAGCAGTACCTGCCCCTATATCAGTGCAGAAGCTGTACTAGTGGTCGCTCTGGTTGTCACCCAGCTTTCCCAGATTCAGATATTGCTGTTGCTGGAAGCATCTATTCTGGGGTGGGGGGGTCTGATTTACGTAAAAGGCGTCATTAACGGCATGGCGTTTCCTGGCGGAGGTTTCTTGTGGTTTCTGCGCCCTGGTACTCATAAATGGCCAGCACAGGAGCCCCAGTGTTCCCGGCAGCACAGAGTGCAGTGTTTAATATTCACAGCCGGAGGAGAAGCCTCAGTAAACAGGACGCATTCACCACCCCGGAATGTGCCTCAGCTCTGCCATCCTCTGCCTCCAGCTGCTGCAGAACCTCTTGGTGCTTCCTTTAGAGGGGGATTGTAGCTTAATGTGACATATTTGACATTCCCTGGATATTTTCTGGTTCAGCGATTCCTGCCATGATGGGTGGAGTAGTCCTTGCTTGTGCCTTTGATCTTCCTGATTGAATTGTGGCTTATGATGAGGGGGTCCCCCCGGAGGTTACACGCTGTCCCCAGGTTGGTTCATTGCACTGTCCTCAGTTTTGGGGGGTACGGGGTAGGGCAGCCTAGTGTGTGATTTTTATTTTTTTTTTCACAAGCAGACTGAGGCACCGCACCATAGACAGACAGAGAAAACAAACTGAGCATTAGGGCTGTGGCTTCCTATAGGCTGCGCTCTGTAAGCAGGAAGAGCAGGGAGGAGGGGAGCTGCGGGGAATGCCTGGGTGGTCACCATAGGTAGTGGGTGGTCTAGGACCTAATAGGGGGACCACAAAAGGCTTGTTGCTGGAGCTGAGTAGATGGTGAGCAGCTGTGTCTTGTAAGGAGAGGGGGGGGGGAGGCCTGTTAAACATATACTGCTCTCTATACATTAAAAATAACCCACATGATGGACGCTTTATAGGTCTGCGGACACAGGGATCTGTGCATCTGTCCCTGCGGACACGGAATTTCATGTGACTGTGTGTGATGAGTGTGCCGGATGAGCCTGTGTATATATGAGTGCACATATATAAATGTATATATCGAGCAGATGTGTATGAGGGTGCCGGATGAGCCTGTGTGTGTGTGTATGTATATATACAGTATATAGATATATATAAGCTGGCATACATATATAGATATACAGTACATATTGATATATGTTGGAGTGTAAGCTCTTCAGCCTCCTTTAATTTATTGTCCTTTCCTTTGCTATAAGACATAGTAAGGCTGAGGCCCCACGTTGCAGAAATGCAGATTTTTTTTGTTGCAGATTTTGCTGCGGCTTTTTGAGCTAAAGTCAGGAATGGATTAAGCAGAAGGGAGAAGTAGACGAAGAAGAATAAGAACTTCCTAGATATTTCCCTTTCCTTTTGTAGCTGTTCTTGGCTTTGGCTCAAAAAACTGCAACAAAATCTGCAATTAAAAAATCCGCATCACCGCAACGTGGGGCCTCAGCCTAAATATGTCATTTCCGCAGTTTTTGGCGGTTTTATCCTGGTAGTGCGGTATAGCGGTAGAAGCCATGTTGTAGTTTCTGCAGTTTTTGGCGGTTTTATCCTGGTAGCGCGGTGTAGCGGTAGAAGCCATGTTGTAGTTTCCGCAGTTTTTGGCGGTTTTATCCTGGTAGTGCGGTGTAGCGGTAGAAGCCATGTTGTAGTTTCCGCAGTTTTTGGCGGTTTTATCCTGGTAGCGCGGTGTAGCGGTAGAAGCCATGTTGTAGTTTCCGCAGTTTTTGGCGGTTTTATCTTGGTAGCGCGGTGTAGCGGTAGAAGCCATGTTGTAGTTTCCGCAGTTTTTGGCGGTTTTATCCTGGTAGCGCGGTGTAGCGGTAGAAGCCATGTTGTAGTTTCTGCAGTTTTTGGCGGTTTTATCCTGGTAGCGCGGTGTAGCGGTAGAAGCCATGTTGTAGTTTCCACAGTTTTTGGCGGTTTTATGCTGGTAGCGCGGTGTAGCGGTAGAAGCCATGTTGTAGTTTCCGCAGTTTTTGGCGGTTTTATCCTGGTAGCGCGGTGTAGCGGTAGAAGCCATGTTGTAGTTTCTGCAGTTTTTGGCGGTTTTATCCTGGTAGCGCGGTGTAGCGGTAGAAGCCATGTTGTAGTTTCCACAGTTTTTGGCGGTTTTATCCTGGTAGCGCGGTGTAGCAGTAGAAGCCATGTTGTAGTTTCTGCAGTTTTTGGCGGTTTTATCTTGGTAGCGCGGTGTAGCGGTAGAAGCCATGTTGTAGTTTCCACAGTTTTTGGCGGTTTTATCCTGGTAGCACGGTGTAGCGGTAGAAGCCATGTTGTAGTTTCCGCAGTTTTTGGCGGTTTTATCCTGGTAGCGCGGTGTAGCGGTAGAAGCCATGTTGTAGTTTCCGCAGTTTTTGGCGGTTTTATCCTGGTAGCGCGGTGTAGCGGTAGAAGCCATGTTGTAGTTTCCGCAGTTTTTGGCGGTTTTATCCTGGTAGCGCGGTGTAGCGGTAGAAGCCATGTTGTAGTTTCCGCAGTTTTTGGCGGTTTTATCCTGGTAGCGCGGTGTAGCGGTAGAAGCCATGTTGTAGTTTCCGCAGTTTTTGGCGGTTTTATCCTGGTAGCGCGGTGTAGCGGTAGAAGCCATGTTGTAGTTTCCGCAGTTTTTGGCGGTTTTATCCTGGTAGTGCGGTGTAGCGGTAGAAGCCATGTTGTAGTTTCTGCAGTTTTTGGCGGTTTTATCCTGGTAGTGCGGTGTAGCGGTAGAAGCCATGTTGTAGTTTCTGCAGTTTTTGGCGGTTTTATCCTGGTAGCGCGGTGTAGCGGTAGAAGCCATGTTGTAGTTTCCGCAGTTTTTGGCGGTTTTATCCTGGTAGCGCGGTGTAGCGGTAGAAGCCATGTTGTAGTTTCCGCAGTTTTTGGCGGTTTTATCCTGGTAGCGCGGTGTAGCTTCGGGTCTGAGCTGTTTTACTTACGTTCTGGTTATTTTACTGTATAATCTCCATTTGGCGCAGCGTCTACAAATCTTGTCTGTCTGATAATGGCAGGAAGATGTCAGCGCTGGGTAAATACTGAATACGGTGCCATTACATGTCATCTTCTTACCGGGCAGTCACATAGCGTTGGATGGTCTGGACGGGCGGCACAAACACTTTACACGGGATCCGGGATGTAGAAACCTCAATGTCCAGTGAGTAAGTTACTGAAATAAAGAACAGATTGTAGATTAGACAAAGTGTAAGCCTGTGTGCGAGATCTGCGAGGCGACAGGAACCGCCAGGTCTCATCACACTTATACTACAAGGGGAGCCGGACCAAGGGATTATGGCTGGAATCTGTCACCACTAATAAAGCTTGTGTATGAAAAGGAATAAAGAAAAAAAAGTTTTCATCATTTTACTACTGAACAACGTCATATTCTAATATGCACCAAAGCAAAAGACTCTGATGGCTACGGGTGACCCCATAGTAGTAGCATGAAAGCAGCGATCTGATTGGTTGTTATGGGTGACCCCGTAGTAGTAGCATGAAAGCAGCGATCTGATTGGTTGGTTGCTGTGGGTGAAAACTTGATAGTGATATCTGGACATGAGGCGTGCGGTGCCTCATGGCTCGCTTACTGCCGCACTGATGGGCTTCATTCATGTTGCTGTACATGAGGAATGTTTTTATAGTCTCTGGTGTCTGCCAAGCAGCAGGGAGGACGGTTTGATCCGCCCCAGGCCTGTGTAGGCCGAAGCCTGGCTGGCAGTGACCTGTAATTCCAGAATATGGCGGTGGCCTCAGTGAATGAGATGTTGTTGTCTGTGTATATAGATATATACATCTAATGTAGTGCAGGCTCCGGCTGCTTTACGCAGGTGATTCCGCTGTGCGCCATTTTCGCCTTTTGTCCGATTTAGTCTACACAATATTGAAAGCCACTAATTGTGAAAAGACCCCCCATGTTTATTAGAAGTCTTATCATGAACCCCACAGGTGACTTGTTCGCTCTCCCGGACGTTGCGATCCTCTTTACAGGAGTTTCAACTGAAACTTCGGATAAATGAGTGAGTGGTCTTGCAGGGGGGTCTCCTCCTCTCCCCCTTCCTCCAGTCCTTGTGTCTATGGGAGGACAAAAGGCCCAGTCTGAGGGGTAGAGACCCTTTGAGGCTCCGGGAGGACGGTGCATCTGGTCTTGGTATTTATGGGTTGCGGCGCTTGGCTCGGCCCTTTCTGCTACGGCAGCATTTATATTGGGTGTGGGAAAAAGAAAAAAAGAAGCGTTTGAGCCTGTGGTTAAGATGTGAAGTCCTGGAACTTCTCTGAACTTTTCCAGTTTCTTGATTTGCTTTTGCTCCTGAAATCTCTTGAAAACGGCGGCGGGATTAATATGTTGGGGGTCGGCCATCATAATGACATGGCAATGAGTTGTATAAGACGCTTACGGTGGATTGTCTGTGCTGGATGGCCACCATGGACATAAATATGTGCATATTAACCCTGTGCAGAGCAGAGGCGCGTGGGACATTTGAGTATATATTTGGCGTGGTGGGCGTGGCTTCATATCTATTGGCACATAAAATATAATGTAAACACGTATGAGAAAAATGTGAGCAGGCAGTCCGATAACCTAGTGCAGACGGTTATGACAGACGCAGCGCTCCTCTAGTCTGTGGTTGTGTCTGGTATTGCAGTTCAGCCCCATTGACTGGAACACTTCAGTAGCAGCCATGCCCTAGTGTCATGGGGTACCTGGAGCCCCATCACAAGGGAAAAACATCCACATCCAGCTCCTCATTAGTATTAAAGCAGAAACTTTTCTTGTAAACAGGATTATGTAGATTGCAGGAAGGCGATTGGCCGGCGGCCCCATAATGGCGTGGGCTGAGTTTTGGGTTCATTGTGTTGTCTGGAGCAGGTAGAATACCCTCGGTGAGACGCATCCTCTTAAGCAACGTGGTGCCTTTCACACACTCCCTAATCCACATAATCCACCCAAAAACACTTAAACGCTGCTTGTCCCTGCAACACTTGTGCAGATATCCTTGTGGGGGTGCTGCCGGCAGTGGCGTCAGGGGGATAAAGGGGGGCGGGAACGTCTGTCAGTCCTGGCTTACTTGTACAAAAATCGATACAAAATCTCCACATACACTGGTGAGAGGCGGAGACAATCGGATATGGATCCTGGTAATCCGGCAGATTTGGGGGGTAACATAGTTGAAGGTTTTCAGTGACTGTCGGCCGATCCAGAATACTTGATAATCTGGATCCATCGATGGTGGAGCGGGCGGTCATTACCGAGCAGGAAAGCGTTTGGGATCGTCTTACATTTGAAGGGTTTGCGTATAATTGGTCAGAATCACGGTGGCTTACTCGTTCCCAGTTGTGATGGCTCCCCGTGCTGGGACGCTGCCATTATTTTTTTATTTTACTTACGCGGCCTGTGCCAAGGTGGTGTGTGCGCTGGCAGCGTCTCTGAGCGCCATGGAAAGACTCCGTGTGTGTGTGTGGTTGTTCAGCGCTTGTTATCACATCTGTAACTGAAAGGAAAGTTAACCATAGGGTGGGAAGATTTCCTGTTTAAACATGACTGGGTGCAAGAGACTATGGAAAAAGACGTATTAACCCCTTCCTGGCCTCCAGACATAACGCCCAGGAATGCCGCTGTTTGTTTTGCAAGTCGTCCGCGACTGACAGATTTAACGCAGCAGCTAGATCCAGACTAAGCATGAAAATATTGCGAATATTTGGTCATTTTTTAACTTTTTTTTTTTTGTTTTTTTCTGGGCTCGGGGGCCCCACAGACAGAGAGGAGTTAATGACGCAGCAAATTCAGTGTGAAAAACCCCCCAGCAATGGCGGAATGTGCGCACATAAGACGCTCACCTGCCCGTTTTAAGATGTGCCGCATGAATTGACGTGCGGCCAGGACCTCTGCTAACATAATATACAGCACGCACGTGTGGCCCCGATTCCTGTGTCAGGAAATTTTGGCCATTCCAGAGCGGCAGTCAACCAGGGGGAAGAAAACAGCCGTTCTGGGCTAAGTCTCGCTGCAGAACTTGTAAAGATCCCATTCATCAGCGCCGGACCCCCCCATAAAACCTGTACCTAAATTATGTAGGCGGATTCTGGGTAATTGGATGGCAATAATCTGATAAGTGGGCCCATCCCCTTGGCCAAAAGGTTTGTTGTCACCTGTGGGACCTGTTTTTTATGAGTGGGCGCCACCCCAGGCCCTTTGTTTTGGGGGTTGTAGCTGAGCGTTGGTACCTCATTCTGGTTTTTGCTCTGGACCCAGGACCGATTGAATAAATTTGGTACTTCTAACCCCACTGAGGTGCCATGATGTGACCTCGCGCTCCACTTGGTGCCACTCTATTCCTCGAGGTCCTTGTTTTTCGGGTCCTGACCTTTCCTTTTCCTCAGATTTGGACAATTAAGGCTCCTTCTATCTCCTGCTCGCCGTCCAGTAGGGAACAGTTTTTCCTTGCGTGGGAGTTTGTGTCTGCAGCGAGCGATGTGTCTGCATCACATGGTGAACAGATGAGAGATGAACCTCCACTATGGGTGGTCCAGATGGATGAAGGAAGACAGGACAGGAGGAACATAAAACATGGGCCCCCTGTAATTACAACGCTTCCTTCTAATAAACTCTGCTGTATTTATGGACGCCGGCTGCCTGCCCACCCGCCCGCTGCTGCAGGAGGTTAGCGCCACCACAGGCCTCTTGTTAGTAGGGTACTTGCTGGTGGGGTCGGCTTGTAGGTAGGTGCTTGTAGTGGGACATCTGCATGCATATCCTTTTGGGGGCTGCTTGTAGAGAGTCAGGGGTACCGCTGGTCCTCCAGGCCCCCCCATCCACACTTCTCCCCGTTTGAAGTTTGTCTCCTCGGTCCCATTGCCGCCTCTTTTCATGTCTGTTCCCCGGGTTAATTAGGGAGTTGAAATTCCTCAGCCGCGCTCAATGGGCTTTGAAGCCCAGATGGACCAGCGCTCCTTCAAATTAACACTAATGACAAGAAACTTTCTTTCTTGCTTACAAAGTTCGCAAGCGGCGCAGTGAATACCCCGGCCATACAGTTCCCACAGACTGAGAGCTCGTTATGACATGGGCGCCTTAACCCATACTGTGCCAGCAGATAGTAGGGGTAGCTTGTTTTTTTCTAGGGGTCCTGGATTCATCCTGTTACAGTCACTCGAGGGTATTAACGCAGGGAATTTCCTGTCTTGTATAATGTACTGTGCGTTATGTCATCCAGCAGCCAGGAATGCAGACCCTAATGCAAAAATATTAACGCTCTTCCTTATTCTACTCCTCCAGCGGGAAGTCGGGTCAGCCAGGAGCTGAGCTACACGAAAGAGAAGATGGGCGAGGAGTCTGTCTACACCTCCCAAATGCTCATCCAGACCCCCAAGAAGGAAGGCGAAAATATCCTCACCCAAGAGGCTCTCATGCTGCACCTCAATGCTGCGCTGGCTGCTAGCAAAGTGCAGGTCTCAATGTATGGAAAGTAAGTACGGCACGGCAATGGGGGTCATATGGCGTCATCTGTCACGTCATAGGGAATCTGGGCCTGGAGTGCTGCAGAACCTCTTGGAAGGCAGAGCTGTCAATCACTACGGGAAGGGATGGTCACGGATCTGTACTCTGTCTTTGCACAGTCTCTAATCATTTTCTTCTCTTGGCAGGTCATGGGATCTGAACAAGATTTGCTACAAGTCAGGCGTTCCGATAATCGAGAATGGGATGATAGAGCGGGTGAGTGCAATGTGCGGGGTGCTGCCCCCGAGCGCCATACACATGTATTAATATCATATTAGGAGCCATCAGGCAGGTCTTTTACAGCCTGTGGGATCTTTCCTGTCTTTCAGATGATTGAGAAGCTTTTCCCATGCGTTATCATCACCCCCTTGGACTGTTTTTGGGAAGGGTCGCAGCTGCAGGGAGGATCCGCCTATTTACCGTAAGTAAATCCTCATTGAACGTCACCTGGTAATGGCGGGTAGTGAGACATAAACACCCCCTGTCCGCCACCTCTAATAATCAAAGTGTACTTAGAATTTTTGTGGGCATTTTTGGGCTTTGTGAAATGTTAGGGGGGGTCTGGCAGTGAGTTCCGTTTTTGCGTCCAGTTGGCGGCTGATTTAATAAATTGATGGTGGTCTTCTGAGCCGCCTCTTAAATAAACATGACAGACGGATAATGGAGCATGTCAGCTTTCTGTCACTATCATGGAGGCGCTGGAGAGTGTCATCCCTCCAGAATCCGTCCTGAGATTTACACGTTGTGGCAACCTTGACTGAGCCGGTGTCACCCCCGCAGGACTTCACATATCTGCCCCGCTCGCCCTCCCTCAATTTCACTCTGGCAATTATGTGTCTATTAAGGCCGAGGGAGTGGGGAGAGCTGCAAAGGCTTTTGGTGGGTGGGGGGGGGTGTAAGTGGAAAGGGTGGGGGGGGAGGAACAGAAGATGGAAGCGGGGACAATAGGGACTATTCTTTGTGTTTACAAGTGTGTTTATCTATATGGGGCCCAAGCTGAGCGCCTGCTTTGTCAGCAAATGGTAACAGAAAGTATTCTCATGCTAATGATGCTGTAAATGGCTTCAGTCGCTAAACAAATTGAAATGCTGCCATTATTCAGGCCGCTGGTGGAATAAAGAACTGTAAAAGAGAGGGGAGAAGTGAGAGAGTGAGAGAAGGAGAGAGCCATCCAGAGCGCTAAAGACGGAGAGTGACAGCGAGACATGGAGAGACACATAGGTAGTGAGAGCGCGTGAGACATGGAGAGAGGAACCAACAGATAGGTAGTGAGAGCGCGTGAGACATGGAGAGAGCGACCAACAGATAGGTAGTGAGAGCGCATGGGACATGGAGAGAGGGACCAACAGATAGGTAGTGAGAGCGCGTGAGACATGGAGAGAGCGACCAACACATTGGTAGTGAGAGCGCGTGAGACATGGAGAGAGGGACCAACACATTGGTAGTGAAAGCGCGTGAGACATGGAGAGAGGGACCAACAGATAGGTAGTGAGAGCGCGTGAGACATGGAGAGAGCGACCAACAGATAGGTAGTGAGAGCGCATGAGACATGGAGAGAGCGACCAACACATTGGTAGTGAGAGCGCGTGAGACATGGAGAGAGCGACCAACAGATAGGTAGTGAGAGCGCATGGGACATGGAGAGAGCGACCAACAGATAGGTAGTGAGAGCGCATGGGACATGGAGAGAGGGACCAACACATTGGTAGTGAGAGCGCATGAGACATGGAGAGAGGGACCAACACATTGGTAGAGAGAGCGCGTGAGACATGGAGAGAGGAACCAACAGATAGGTAGTGAGAGCGCGTGAGACATGGAGAGAGGAACCAACACATAGGTAGTGAGAGCGCGTGAGACATGGAGAGAGCGACCAACACATTGGTAGTGAGAGCGCGTGAGACATGGAGAGAGGAACCAACAGATAGGTAGTGAGAGCGCGTGAGACATGGAGAGAGGGACCAACAGATAGGTAGTGAGAGCGCGTGAGACATGGAGAGAGAGACCAACACATTGGTAGTGAGAGCGCATGAGACATGGAGAGAGGGACCAACACATTGGTAGTGAGAGCGCATGGGACATGGAGAGAGCGACCAACAGATAGGTAGTGAGAGCGCGTGAGACATGGAGAGAGGGGACCAACACATTGGTAGTGAGAGCGCATGGGACATGGAGAGAGAGACCAACACATTGGTAGTGAAAGCGCGTGAGACATGGAGAGAGGGACCAACACATTGGTAGTGAGAGCGCATGGGACATGGAGAGAGCGACCAACAGATAGGTAGTGAGAGCGCATGAGACATGGAGAGAGGAACCAACACATTGGTAGAGAGAGCGCGTGAGACATGGAGAGAGGGACCAACACATTGGTAGTGAGAGCGCATGAGACATGGAGAGAGGGACCAACACATTGGTAGAGAGAGCGCGTGAGACATGGAGAGAGGAACCAACAGATAGGTAGTGAGAGCGCGTGAGACATGGAGAGAGGGACCAACACATTGGTAGTGAGAGCGCGTGAGACATGGAGAGAGGAACCAACAGATAGGTAGTGAGAGCGCGTGAGACATGGAGAGAGGGACCAACACATTGGTAGTGAGAGCGCATGGGACATGGAGAGAGAGACCAACACATTGGTAGTGAAAGCGCGTGAGACATGGAGAGAGCGACCAACAGATAGGTAGTGAGAGCGCATGAGACATGGAGAGAGGAACCAACACATAGGTAGTGAGAGCGCATGAGACATGGAGAGAGGAACCAACACATTGGTAGTGAGAGCGCATGGGACATGGAGAGAGGGACCAACAGATAGGTAGTGAGAGCGCATGAGACATGGAGAGAGGGACCAACACATTGGTAGTGAGAGCGCATGAGACATGGAGAGAGGGACCAACAGATAGGTAGTGAGAGCGCATGAGACATGGAGAGAGCGACCAACACATTGGTAGTGAAAGCGCGTGAGACATGGAGAGAGGGACCAACACATTGGTAGTGAGAGCGCATGAGACATGGAGAGAGCGACCAACAGATAGGTAGTGAGAGCGCGTGAGACATGGAGAGAGGGACCAACACATTGGTAGTGAGAGCGCGTGAGACATGGAGAGAGGAACCAACAGATAGGTAGTGAGAGCGCGTGAGACATGGAGAGAGGGACCAACAGATAGGTAGTGAGAGCGCGTGAGACATGGAGAGAGAGACCAACACATTGGTAGTGAGAGCGCATGAGACATGGAGAGAGGGACCAACACATTGGTAGTGAGAGCGCATGGGACATGGAGAGAGCGACCAACAGATAGGTAGTGAGAGCGCGTGAGACATGGAGAGAGGGACCAACACATTGGTAGAGAGAGCGCGTGAGACATGGAGAGAGGAACCAACAGATAGGTAGTGAGAGCGCGTGAGACATGGAGAGAGGGACCAACACATTGGTAGTGAGAGCGCGTGAGACATGGAGAGAGGAACCAACAGATAGGTAGTGAGAGCGCGTGAGACATGGAGAGAGGGACCAACACATTGGTAGTGAGAGCGCATGGGACATGGAGAGAGAGACCAACACATAGGTAGTGAGAGCGCGTGAGACATGGAGAGAGGGACCAACACATTGGTAGTGAAAGCGCGTGAGACATGGAGAGAGCGACCAACAGATAGGTAGTGAGAGCGCATGAGACATGGAGAGAGGAACCAACACATAGGTAGTGAGAGCGCATGAGACATGGAGAGAGGAACCAACACATTGGTAGTGAGAGCGCATGGGACATGGAGAGAGGGACCAACAGATAGGTAGTGAGAGCGCATGAGACATGGAGAGAGGGACCAACACATTGGTAGTGAGAGCGCATGAGACATGGAGAGAGGGACCAACAGATAGGTAGTGAGAGCGCATGAGACATGGAGAGAGCGACCAACACATTGGTAGTGAAAGCGCGTGAGACATGGAGAGAGGGACCAACACATTGGTAGTGAGAGCGCATGAGACATGGAGAGAGCGACCAACAGATAGGTAGTGAGAGCGCGTGAGACATGGAGAGAGGGACCAACACATTGGTAGTGAGAGCGCGTGAGACATGGAGAGAGGGACCAACACATTGGTAGTGAGAGCGCATGGGACATGGAGAGAGCGACCAACAGATAGGTAGTGAGAGCGCATGAGACATGGAGAGAGCGACCAACACATTGGTAGTGAGAGCGCATGAGACATGGAGAGAGCGACCAACAGATAGGTAGTGAGAGCGCATGGGACATGGAGAGAGGGACCAACACATTGGTAGTGAAAGCGCGTGAGACATGGAGAGAGCGACCAACAGATAGGTAGTGAGAGCGCATGGGACATGGAGAGAGCGACCAACAGATAGGTAGTGAGAGCGCATGGGACATGGAGAGAGGGACCAACACATTGGTAGTGAGAGCGCATGAGACATGGACCAACACATTGGTAGTGAGAGCGCATGAGACATGGAGAGAGGGACCAACACATTGGTAGTGAAAGCGCGTGAGACATGGAGAGAGCGACCAACAGATAGGTAGTGAGAGCGCATGGGACATGGAGAGAGGGACCAACACATTGGTAGTGAGAGCGCATGGGACATGGAGAGAGGGACCAACACATTGGTAGTGAGAGCGCATGAGACATGGACCAACACATTGGTAGTGAGAGCGCATGAGACATGGAGAGAGGGACCAACACATTGGTAGTGAAAGCGCATGAGACATGGAGAGAGGGACCAACACATTGGTAGTGAGAGCGCATGAGACATGGAGAGAGGGACCAACACATTGGTAGTGAGAGCGCATGAGACATGGAGAGAGGGACCAACACATTGGTAGTGAGAGCGCATGAGACATGGAGAGAGCGACCAACAGATAGGTAGTGAGAGCGCATGGGACATGGAGAGAGCGACCAACAGATAGGTAGTGAGAGCGCATGGGACATGGAGAGAGGGACCAACAGATGGGTAGTGAGAGCGCATGAGACATGGAGAGAGCGACCAACAGATAGGTAGTGAGAGCGCATGAGACATGGAGAGAGCGACCAACACATTGGTAGTGAGAGCGCATGAGACATGGAGAGAGCGACCAACACATTGGTAGTGAGAGCGCATGAGACATGGAGAGAGGAACCAACACATAGGTAGTGAGAGCGCATGGGACATGGAGAGAGGGACCAACACATTGGTAGTGAGAGCGCATGAGACATGGAGAGAGGGACCAACACATTGGTAGTGAGAGCGCATGGGACATGGAGAGAGGGACCAACAGATGGGTAGTGAGAGCGCATGAGACATGGAGAGAGGGACCAACACATTGGTAGTGAGAGCGCATGAGACATGGAGAGAGGAACCAACACATTGGTAGTGAAAGCGCGTGAGACACGGACCAACAGATAGGTAGTGAGAGCGCGTGAGACATGGAGAGAGGGACCAACACATTGGTAGTGAGAGCGCATGAGACATGGAGAGAGAGACCAACAGATAGGTAGTGAGAGCGCATGAGACATGGAGAGAGGGACCAACAGATAGGTAGTGAGAGCGCATGGGACATGGAGAGAGGGACCAACACATTGGTAGTGAGAGCGCATGAGACATGGAGAGAGGGACCAACAGATGGGTAGTGAGAGCGCATGGGACATGGAGAGAGGGACCAACACATTGGTAGTGAAAGCGCGTGAGACATGGAGAGAGGGATCGTCAGAGAATGAGAGCAAGACATGTAGAGACAGCGACAGATGGGGGGAGTGAGCCATGCAGAGAGGGGCCTAGAGAGCACAAAAGAGAGAGAGTGTAAAGGATTGTGAGACATGGAGAGAGGGCTAGAGAGCAAAGGATAGTGAGGGATTGAGGAGGACAGTGGGGGGGACTGACTACACTCAATGTGCCAGAATGCAGGGTTATTGTACACCACAATACAGGTAACCATGCCTTGCACTCCACAAGGGGGTGTGGCTCAGTGTGATATGGGTGTGGTTTAGCAGGAGGGTGTGGCTTAAAATGGGACATCAAATTACAAAAAGCTGGACCAAAATGTTTGCACTAAGAAAGCCAACCAATACATGGTGTCAAGTTAGAGGGGCACATTTATTAAGACTGGAGTATTGAGCGCCGATCTTCATAGGGCCAGTGAAAGAGCCATCTGATGTATGAGGAGGCACACATCTCTTCATAAGTGCGGCGGCTCCGCTGGGCCGTGTGTCTGTGATGATAGCTACACCAGCTTGTAGCCGCCATAGATTTCAGTGATCAATTGCTCCAGCAATCTACCGCAACTACTGTCTCAGCTGGTGTTTTTGTGAAAGTGGCGTGGGGGGCGCAAAGACACCAACTGTGATAATTATTGTCGCAACTGGCATTTAGAAAAAGTCGTAACCTGTTATTAGGCCAGATATCTGGTGTAAAGTAAATAATAGATATGCCTAAGGTGTCTCATGTGTAGCAAAGGTGCCTCGAGTAGATCCGCTGGCATAAACCTGCCGCATCTTTATAGACTGTCTGTGTAAATATTAGGCGCCATTGGGTAATCTACCCCAGTGTGCGAGACACCTCAAGAGCGAGGGCTGGAAACCCCAAATCTGATGAGGGGCTCCTAAATCTACACGGATGGATCCTCGTCCTAGAGTCATGCGGCAGCCAAGGAGACTCTCCTCCGGTAATGACATCTTCTCTCTGTCCGCTCCTGCGTGGCCCTAGGCCCTCGGCCCGCTGCTGCAGCCCATGTCGGCAGTTTTAGGCTCTGGCCTCTTCCGCTTCAATTCAGCCTTGGGGATCTCTCCCTCTTTTTCTTAAGGCAAAGAGAGTCAGAGGGAGAGGCTGCAGAACAAAGGAGCAGTAATGTGTGCAAAAAACAAAAGCCTGGAGTTGGCTTCAGTGAAGCAAAAAAAGGACGGATAAAGGGACTTCACTGTGGAAGCAACTGCCAGCCGCTTGGTATGTGGGAATCTGGAAGAATCAGCCTCGTTTCTGGCCAGATTTAATGAATTATTGCACTACCCCTCCCTCACCCACCAGAGCAATTCTCTATGTCTTGTGTCCCCTTCTCCGCTAATGTCCCCGGCGCTCGGGGGAGGAGGACTTTGTATCTTTTGCTTGTTGAGATACAATCTAGAGCGCTCTCTTTCTAGATGGCCTAATGATTGGTGGGCCCCAGGTTTTTTTCTTTTTTTTTTTTTTCTTCCTGGCCCTTGAGTATTCTGCACTCAGGGATGTTTTGGACCATGGAGAGGCAGTAAAATAAAGCTGCCCCCCTCCACCTACCTCCTCCTCCCTCCCCCTCATTCACCTCCCTTTATCTGGGGGCTTGAGAAAACACAGAACTTATTACGTGGGGTCATCACATCCTTTGGAGGGGTAAAATGGTGAATTTCCCAGCATCCAAAGAGGGGATGCAAGGACCCAGCGCCTCTATAAGCCAGTTGTTTGGGGGGCCCAAAGATCGAGGTAGATGCCCCCTTTTCATGGGAGAATTTTCTTTGCTCTCTATTAACCCATCACTTGCTGGAATTCAAGCTCACTGGAGCTGGGAGAACCCTGAGAGAGGGTCAGCGGTGTCAGGTTGTCAGGACACGGGGATGGCGATGCGTTCCTCCTCAATGGTGCATGATGTCACTTAAGACGTTCTGTACAAAGGCATCTTCTCCCAGGGCGTCTCCCATCTATAGGGAGGTTTCTTGGTTGCCATGAGCAGTAGGAAGGCTGCTACACATAGTACAGCCTCTCCTAGATCAATCCCCTTTCCAATCTGTGCTTGCTGTCAGTGAGTGGAAATATTCTTGCTGACTTTGGTATTGCTTAGCAGAGCTGCTGTGCTTGTTACAATGTATACTGAGCTGTACTCATCAGCTTCACAAATTTCCAGACTCTCAAGATGACACATTGTAACAAGACCATCAGCTCTGTGAGCAGGACTAGGTCCAGACTGAAGTTCTGTTTCTGAATGTAAAGAGCAAGCAGAGATCTTGAAGAAGTGAAGCACAAAGCTTCAGTGACTGCGTAAAGCCTGAGGAGGTTTTGTGATAGTTCGATAGTATATACTGATGTCCTGTCCCCCAAACCTGCTCATTCCTGGAGACATTTCGTTCTTCTCGCCTCTCATACTTCAGCCGTTTCCCCCCTTCCCCTTCCCAGCATTCCTTGCAGGGGTTCCCGATCTATCAAGATGTTAGCGAGTTGCTGATAATTGCCCTGACTTGCGCTACGTGCTGATGAAATGGGAGTACACAGCTTTGTTCCCCTGTGTAACAGGATAATACATGCTTTTTTTTTTTTTTTTTTTCCCCTCAGCATCTGGCACGCCTCATTGGGTAAGGGGGACGTAGCCCCAAGGAGCTACTCAGATCATAGAAGGAGCAGGGGAGAAAGCGGCAGAACCATTAAAATAACAAAGAGAGATTTAATATCAATTTTATTTCACCTTAAATTCCCTCCAGCGCTTACGATGGAATGTAAACCGTCTGCGACTGTGACCGAGGGGGCTGCTCGGTAATATAGATGTCATTTCTACAGGAGAGCCCCAATAATCGGCTGTCCTTGGTCGCCTTTAGCACTGCTTGACAACCTATAACTCTCTGGAACTACAACTCCCATCATCCTCTGGTGGTGTTGGAGAAAACTCCTCCCCACTCTTACAGGGTCATCATCATGTCCATCAGTGTGTACGCTGTAGCACAATATGATCTGTATTCATTTATGGGTCTCCTTTTTGTTGCAGAGGGAGAAGAGACATTCAGTGGACAAACCTGGACCCCATCCAGCTGATGGAGGAGCTCAGCCAATTCACCAGTCTCGATGGCTTCAAAGAGATGCTGGACAAGGCCGAGGTGGGGCAGGCGTATATGGAGAGGCCTTGTTTGGACCCCACAGACTCTGAGTGCCCAGACAGTTCCCCCAACAAGAAGTCACACGATGTTAGTAGCGTTACGTGGCATCACTGCTGTAGTCAGGATATCTAATATATATGTATTGTAATCCATTCTCATATGTTCCATCGTAGACACCAGACATTGTCGCCACACTTCAGAACGGCTGCCATGGCTTCTCTAAGAAGTTTATGTACTGGCAGAAGGAGCTGATTCTGGGCGGGATGACGAAAGGAACCAATGGAGAGTTAAAGAGGTACAGAGCAGCGACTCCCTGTGCCCACTTACTGCCGGTGACTCTCTCTGGTTCCAGAGTTAAGGTTGTCTTTCCTTTCTTAGTGCTGAAGCTCTGCAGACCATGTACCTCCTCATGAGCCCTGGGCAGCTGTACGAACACTTCAAAGACGACTATGAAATCCACGACATCAACTGGAACGAGGAGAAGGCAGCCGCCATCTTGGAGTCATGGCAGAGAAAGTTTGTGGAGGTTTGTGACAATTATCATTTCTCCAAGTGATTCTTAATCGATAAGGAAAGATTTGATGGAGATAACATGTGTCCCTGGGTGGGATAGCAGAGGTCGGTATGAATGGGGGTGGGCTTACCTAGACGAGCTGGAGCTTCTCCAGAGACCAGGTGACCTCAGCCAACCTCTGCCCTCTGCGCCCTCAGCATCTGTAGCCATCAGTCTTTTGTCTAGAGGGGGGATTTGTTTGCTGGGAAGGATAAGATAACAAGGAGACTCCAGTAATCTGTATAATATACCTGCACACTGGCATCGGGCGGGGTCCTGCCGCCTCCTCCTATGGGCACAGGAATCTGTAGTAATCTAAACAGATTGTAGACAGAGGGTGATGATGATGATAATAATATGTTCTGTGTTCACAGCAAGCGCAGCAGTCCATCCCACAGAACGCATCGCAGGACATCCACGCCTTCTCTACCACCACCCTGAATGACATCATGAAGTCTTTCTCTGATGTCAGCGCCATCCGTGTAGCCGGCGGGTACCTGCTAATGGTAGGGACAGATACTTGTGTGCAAGCCTATTATTACTAGCAATGATATTGGCTCCTAGGGAACAAGGTGCTATAAATCTCCTCTGCCCACAGCTGGCCTATGCCTGTGTCACCATGCTGCGCTGGGATTGTTCCAAGTCTCAAGGAGCAGTGGGTCTGGCTGGCGTCCTCCTCGTGGCTCTCTCTGTGGCATCAGGGCTGGGACTTTGCTCCCTTCTTGGCATCTCCTTCAATGCCGCAACAACCCAGGTAACAACTCAAGACTAAAGCACTTCTTGTACGAGCTATAGTGAGCACAGGAGGTTGTACTGAGCGCTGTCACAACCTGATACTATTCATGTCTCTCTTCTTAAAGGTGCTGCCATTTCTTGCACTGGGCATAGGTGTGGACGATATGTTCCTGCTGGCACATGCTTTCACTGAGACCAGCTTGAGTACGCCATTAAAGGTGAGTGACCACATTTACATGATGGAAATAACTCCAGTATAAAGGCTACGCCCAGCGCGGCCTCCACTGGCATCTGTACATCTCATTTATATGGTTTATAATTTATCGTGGCAGGAAAGGACTGGTGAATGCCTGAGACGCACGGGTACAAGTGTGGCACTGACGTCTATCAATAATATGATTGCTTTTTTCATGGCAGCTTTGGTTCCAATTCCAGCGCTGCGGGCATTCTCCCTGCAGGTAACATTAACTGCTTTATACCATCAAACACTGGCAGAACCCATTTGTGCAGTGTAGATAAGGGGCGAGGGTCTGTCCATCTCTAGTGACCCTGCAGGGTAGTGAAAGGTGAGACCGCATCAGAGGTCTCTAATGAGAATTGTCCGGGCTGCTCAGGTGAAAGGTGACATCAGTACAAAGGCCTTGGATACATTAAGATGTCACTTCCCTGGGGGATGTCGGGGGAGGGCTGGATCATCCTCACTTTCTGGGTGGTCTGTGAGATAAGGGTGGGCCGGAGAGCACAGGATGTTTCCATCTAATTATATACAACGTCAAGTCTGGAATGTGAGCTGAAGAGACATGACATAAGTGATCAGAACCGGCTCCTTCACTGACACTGATATGCTTCCATCTTCTTCTCTTTCAGGCTGCTATTGTGGTCGTATTCAATTTTGCAATGGTTTTGCTAATATTTCCGGCCATCTTGAGCTTGGATCTGCAGCGCAGAGAGGATCAGAGGCTGGACATCCTCTGCTGCTTCTACAGGTAGATGATACTAAGGCTGCATTAGGGTCCGGATGGTACAGATCTGGGGTTCGTGTAGATCTCGGGGAAGGGGGGATTCAGAGAAATCTGCAGTTTTTTTAATGCCCCCCATTTGTTGTTTGTAGCCCCTGCTCCTCTAGAGTTATCCAGATTCAACCTCAAGAAATGCCTGACGCCAATGACAATCACACCTATCATCCGTCATCTTATGGGAACCCCACCATCACTACCAGCACCCATATCACCACCACTGTCCAGGCCTTCACTCAGTGTGACTCATCTGGGCACCATGTGGTCACCATCCTGCCACCAACCTCCCAGATCTCCACCTCGCCCTCGGTCATTGTCCCCACTGTGGACCCCTTGGGATCTCAGGTCTTCGGCCCCTCCAGTTCCACCAGGGATTTGCTGTCTCAGGTGAATGAGACTAAAGGAAGGCGCGAGTGTGTTCCTCTTCCCTTCCTGAAATGGAGCCTGTCTGACTTTGCCCGTGAGAAGTACGCCCCTTTACTGCTGAAGCCAGAAATGAAGGTGAGTCCTGTGGCTGAGACAATGAGATTTGTCAGGGCTCAATGTTCTTCCTGTACTGAGACGTCTGCGGCTTTTCTATCACAGGGTATTGTGGTCGCACTCTTTATGGCGCTCCTAGGCCTCGGCTTGTATGGGACCACCATGGTGCATGACGGACTCTACCTGACAGACATTGTTCCCCGAGAGACCAAGGAATATAACTTCATCTCCGCTCAGTTCAAGTATTTCTCCTTCTATAACATGTTCATCGTCACCAAGGGAGGATTTGACTACCCCAAGGCCCAGGGCTCCTTGTACCAACTCCACGAGTCCTTCGGCTCAGTCAAGTACGTCGTCCGAGAGGAGGGAAGAGACTTACCCAAAATGTGGCTGCATTATTTCCAGGACTGGCTGAGAGGTGAGGACCAGAATGTATGATGAATGTGCGATGTACATGGGAGGAGCGCAGTGTGTGATGTACTCGGGAGGAGCGCAGTGTGTGATGTACTCGGGAGGAGCGCAGTGTGTGATGTACATGGGAGGAGCGCAGTGTGTGATGTACTCGGGAGGAGCGCAGTGTGTGATGTACTCAGGAGGAGCGCAGTGTGTGATGTACATGGGAGGAGCGCAGTGTGTGATGTACACGGGAGGAGCGCAGTGTGCGATGTATACGGGAGGAGCGCAGTGTGTGATGTATACGGGAGGAGCGCGGTGTGTGATGTACATGGGAGGAGCGCAGTGTGTGATGTATACGGGAGGAGCGCAGTGTGTGATGTACATGGGAGGAGCGCAGTGTGTGATGTACATGGGAGGAGCGCAGTGTGTGATGTACTCGGGAGGAGCGCAGTGTGCGATGTATACGGGAGGAGCGCAGTGTGTGATGTACATGGGAGGAGCGCAGTGTGTGATGTACATGGGAGGAGCGCAGTGTGCGATGTACATGGGAGGAGCGCAGTGTGTGATGTACATGGGAGGAGCGCAGTGTGCGATGTACATGGGAGGAGCGCAGTGTGTGATGTACATGGGAGGAGCGCAGTGTGCGATGTACATGGGAGGAGCGCAGTGTGCGATGTACACGGGAGGAGCACGGTGTGTGATGTACATGGGAGGAGCGCGGTGTGCGATGTACACGGGAGGAGCGCGGTGTGTGATGTATACGGGAGGAGCGCGGTGTGTGATGTATACGGGAGGAGCGCGGTGTGTGATGTATACGGGAGGATGTACACGGGAGGAGCACGGTGTGTGATGTACATGGGAGGAGCGCAGTGTGCGATGTACATGGGAGGAGCGCGGTGTGCGATGTACACGGGAGGAGCACGGTGTGTGATGTATACGGGAGGAGCGCGGTGTGTGATGTATACGGGAGGATGTACACGGGAGGAGCACGGTGTGTGATGTATACGGGAGGATGTACACGGGAGGAGCGCAGTGTGCGATGTACACGGGAGGAGCACGGTGTGTGATGTATACGGGAGGATGTACACGGGGAGAAGCGCAGTGTGCGATGTACACGGGAGGAGCACGGTGTGTGATGTACATGGGAGGAGCGCAGTGTGCGATGTACACGGGAGGAGCACGGTGTGTGATGTATACGGGAGGAGCGCGGTGTGTGATGTATACGGGAGGATGTACACGGGAGAAGCGCAGTGTGCGATGTACACGGGAGGAGCACGGTGTGTGATGTATACGGGAGGATGTACACGGGAGGAGCGCAGTGTGCGATGTACACGGGAGGAGCACGGTGTGTGATGTATACGGGAGGATGTACACGGGAGAAGCGCAGTGTGCGATGTACACGGGAGGAGCACGGTGTGTGATGTACATGGGAGGAGCGCGGTGTGCGATGTACACGGGAGGAGCGCGGTGTGTGATGTATACGGGAGGAGTGCGGTGTGTGATGTATACGGGAGGAGTGCGGTGTGTGATGTATACGGGAGGAGTGCGGTGTGTGATGTATACGGGAGGAGCGCGGTGTGTGATGTGTATACGGGAGGAGTGCGGTGTGTGATGTATACGGGAGGAGCGCGGTGTGTGATGTATACGGGAGGATGTACACGGGAGGAGCGCGGTGTGTGATGTGTATACGGGAGGAGTGCGGTGTGTGATGTATACGGGAGGAGCGCGGTGTGTGATGTATACGGGAGGATGTACACGGGAGGAGCGCGGTGTGTGATGTATACGGGAGGAGTGCGGTGTGTGATGTATACGGGAGGAGCGCAGTGTGCGATGTACACGGGAGGAGCGCGGTGTGCGATGTACACGGGAGGAGCGCGGTGTGCGATGTACACGGGAGGAGCGCGGTGTGTGATGTATACGGGAGGATGTACACGGGAGGAGCGCGGTGTGTGATGTATACGGGAGGATGTACACGGGAGGAGCACGGTGTGTGATGTATACGGGAGGAGCGCGGTGTGTGATGTATACGGGAGGAGCGCGGTGTGTGATGTATACGGGAGGAGCGCGGTGTGTGATGTATACGGGAGGAGCGCGGTGTGTGATGTACACGGGAGGAGCGCGGTGTGTGATGTACACGGGAGGAGCGCAGTGTGTGATGTACAGGGGAGGAGCGCAGTGTGTGATGTACACGGGAGGAGCGCAGTGTGTGATGTACAGGGGAGGAGCGCGGTGTGCGATGTACACGGGAGGAGCACGGTGTGTGATGTATACGGGAGGATGTACACGGGAGGAGCGCAGTGTGCGATGTACACGGGAGGAGCACGGTGTGTGATGTACATGGGAGGAGCGCGGTGTGTGATGTATACGGGAGGATGTACACGGGAGGAGCGCAGTGTGCGATGTACACGGGAGGAGCACGGTGTGTGATGTACATGGGAGGAGCGCGGTGTGCGATGTACACGGGAGGAGCGCGGTGTGCGATGTACGTGGGAGGTCGCAGGGGTAATGAGACTTCCAGGACTGTGTGCCATTAATATAGATGGTTATGACCAGGAGGTGCCCCGCGTGACCATTAAGTGAAGGCGACTTTCAGGAATTCCCTTGACCTTTTTATTAGGTAGTTTTGGCTTTTCTAATAACCCCCTTTCCCCTCCCCCCGCAGGCCTCCAGGATTCTTTTGACAAGGACTGGCAGTCTGGCCACATCACACAGGACAATTACCGTAATGGCACGGAGGACGGCATCCTGGCATATAAACTGCTCATTCAGACAGGGAACAAGAAGGACCCCTTCAATCTTGACCAGGTAGACCCTTACTCTGCGGAGGGCTGAGAACTTCACATACTTGTACGTAAATTCATGCGACTTTAACGCCTTGTATATTCTTCTCTCTGGTTCAGCTGACTAGTCGGCGGCTGGTGGACGATGGCGGCCTCATTCCTCAGGATGCTTTTTATATCTACCTGACCGTGTGGGTCAGCAACGACCCCCTGGGCTATGCCGCCTCTCAGGCCAATTTTTACCCTCAGCCTCCAGAATGGATCCACGATCGATATGACACCACAGGGGAAAATCTGAGAAGTGAGTTTATATTTTGGTACCAGTATCTAAGCATGTGAACCAGCCAGCGTCACCGAGGCGTCAGGCGTCTCATTCCTCTTGGTCTCAGCTGGACATAGATTTCATTTGTCATCTTGGGGAAAATTAAAATCTCCTTTTCGTCTTCCTCCCAGTTCCAGCTGCAGAACCTGTTGAATTTGCTCAGTTTCCCTTCTACCTGAATGGTCTGCGCCAGACGTCCGATTTTATTGAAGCCATTGAGAGCGTGCGCTCGGTCTGCAAGGAGTTTGCTGAGCAGGGGGTGTACAGCTACCCCAGTGGTTACCCCTTCCTCTTCTGGGAACAGTACATCGGTCTGCGTCACTGGTTCCTCCTTGCCATCAGCATCGTCTTGGCGTGTACGTTTTTGGTGTGTGCCCTGCTGCTCCTGAACCCATGGACAGCCGGAATCATTGTAAGAGCCCACAAACTGCTAAATCATGAGTGAGAATGGGGCGCGAGGCATCGGGGCCGCTGATCTGACATCCCCCTCTTCTGTGCACTAGGTTTTCATCTTGGCTATGATGACGGTGGAGTTGTTTGGCATTATGGGATTGATCGGTATCAAGCTCAGCGCCATCCCCGTGGTAATCCTCATCGCCTCCGTTGGCATTGGAGTAGAGTTCACGGTTCACGTGGCTTTGGTAAGTCATCAGTTTAACCATTTGTGGTACGTTGTGTGTAAAATAGGATATTTCAGGAAGTCATCCTATTGTTACTGTGCCCGCAGGGATTCCTCACCGCCATTGGAGACCGGAACCACCGCTCTGTGCTGGCCCTGGAACACATGTTTGCCCCAGTCCTAGATGGCGCCATATCCACCCTTCTTGGTGTGCTGATGCTGGCAGGATCCGAGTTTGACTTCATTTTAAGGTAAGTTGTAGTGTCAGGGCCTCGTATCATCCTGTGACGCCTTGTGCAGACCTTACATGACTCTTATAGGGTCTTAGATCTGATCAGAACTCTTCAGCCTCATATCACATTGCACCGCACTCACTGCTGTGTCTGCTGTTACAGCTCAGCCCTATTCAAGTGAGTGGGACTGAGCTGCCATACCAGACCCAGCCCATAGACAGACTCTATTTTTTTCTCATTTGACATAAAAAAAAAAAAAAAAAAATCTTGTATGGAATGGATTTTTCCATCAGCATGTGAATTCACCCCTAGCGTGAGGCGTGGCCCTTCCCGGGGTCCTTATTAAAGTCTCCTCTGTGGCCCTTTCAGCAGTTTTGCAGCTCATGCAGATATTTAATGTTCTGGAGCGTTCTGCCCTGTGCAGTCATGAAGTGGTTAAATTACATATGTAAACCCTCAAATAGCCCTCCGCAGAGGTTTGACGTAGTTTGGCAATTTGTGGGGTTGGGGGGGGGGCAGAGCTGGCGGGAGATTACAGCCCCTGTGTTAAAAAGACGCAGTGTCTGAATCTCATCCAAAGGCCTTGTACAACCTGGGAGGTCTTGTTTAGAGGAGGAGGAGGCCGAGCAAGTCCTGACTGATCAGGAAATAGCAGAGCGCTCCCCTCATGTAAACAGAGGTCTGTGCACACTGCCGCCGCCGCCCGCCACTGCTGCTGCTGCTGCGGTATAAACAGCTGAAGTCGTTCAGACCCCCCCAGCCCCCCACCGCCTAAACTAAACACTCATTGAGAGAGATTACTGCACCCAACATAAACATCACATCCACTTCTAAGAACTCTGCTGATTCACATCTTGGAACAGAGACCACTTAACCCTTCCTCTGCCACACGGCTAGAAGGGGGTAATGCGGTGCTGGCGTCACGCTCCGCCGTCAGGACCTCTGTGGAGTTAAAGCCCCCATTAAGGTCCGGACAGTCCTTGTTCTTGGCACAGGGACAGGTGACCCAGTTCTGCTCACGTCAAGCTTTGAGTTTCATTCTGTGCCAAGGACGCTCTTCTGTCCATGTCTCCTGAGCTCTCACGCTGTGTGACACTTTCCCATCCCCCTCCCTGTGGGTTAGAATGCAGGTTGTAATGGATGGAGGGGGGGAGGGAGAGTTCAGGAAGCAGGGGCACCCCCACTGACAGGGAAGGAATCCCCAGGCCTTAAAATCCTGGCCCTTTAAGTCTCCTGTGTAACCCCTTCAAAGCCAGGATTCCGCCACCACTGCAGCTTGCTGGGAGTTGTAGTTTAGAAATATCTGGAATGTTTTCTAGTTAAATGCATTTGTTTCCTGTGACTTGTTCGGACCCCCCATGATGACCCCCCCCCCACTTCTTCTCCGCAGGTATTTCTTTGCTGTGCTGACAATCCTCACTATCCTGGGGCTGCTGAACGGGCTGGTGCTGCTCCCGGTGCTGCTGTCCCTGATCGGACCCCCGGCTGAGGTGAGTCACATGATCTAATCGCTAAAGTTACAATATGGATGACCGTTCACTGTATTGTCAGTGTAACAATATCTCTCGCATCCATAGGTGACCCCTGCAGACAATAGTAACCGCCTCCCCACGCCCACGCCGGAGCCGCCACATCTCAGCCATCATGCCTTCTACATGCAGCACAAAGCCACAGGGCGAGGGGGCTTCAGTGATCCTGAGGACTCCTCAGAATATTACTCTGAGACCACCGCCACATCAGGGGTAGGGGAGGATGATCCGCAGCTCTATGAACGCAGCCCATATATCATCCCCCCAAAACCATCACACATCCTGCTGGAAGCCAGCAAGAGCCCCTCGTACCCCAAGATCATGGTGAGTTATCCAAAGACTAGAAGTGTCCCTATAGTAAAACCCAGGCTGCAATGGAACAGCGCCGCCTAGTGACCAGACCCTAGACATGCCTTTACATAGATGATCAGGACGTTACTGTGTGCGCTCAGCACGGACAAAAGGTTAAACCCGTGTTATTTTCATGTTGCAGTTGGTAAAACCTTGTAAGGCGAGTCAAGGAGACGTCCTGCAGGACAATAGCGACAAAACTCATCCCACACAGGATATAAAGGACTCTCAGGAGCCTAAAGACTGGAGAAAATGTCATCAGGGATCTACATGGGCTAAGCAGCCCCCCAATTCCAGGACTCAGTACAGTACCCGGCCTCAGGGCCACAGAACTACCCCTCCAGCCTACTGTACAAAGGTGACGGGCCTCAGCGGCTCCATCACCACCGTGACCGCTACAGCCTCAGTGACTGTCGCGGTGCATCCAAGCTTGCCAGGAGCTGTGCGGGCTTATAGCCATGAGGGCTACGAGGACAGTGATACGGACTGTACAGAACACCGGCCCACATGGGCAAGGAGTACGAACCGGCACCCGGAGGTGTTTGAGCTGAAGGATCTAGAACCGAACCGAAGCAGCGAGCACCCCGCTGTTATACGCTAGGTCAGTATATGGAGCCCTCCAGTGGTGGGCAGCGGTACTGTGCTTACATACTAGTGAGATTAAATGGCCGACCCTTCACTGCAGAGCATTACTCCCCTGTACAAGGCCCCCATACAGCTTCTGGCGCAGACTTTGCACATTTTAACCCTTCCTTTGTATTCTTTCACAGAGCAGACCACGAGAATCCTCTCTGAGCTCCGAGACGCTGCATCGTTGTACAGAAGCCCCGAAGCCGTCTGCAAAGAGACTGAGAAATACTAATAAGTATTAGAGACTGCGAGCGCACCGTCTATTTAATAAGCTGACTATGTACTGTAGAGGGAGGAGGTAACACCCCAAACCTCGCCCTCTCCCCTCCTCCCAGCCACCCCTCTATCTGTGTCTCAACAGTTTTGCTGCTATCTGTTAACTCTTTTATTGCTGGAGTGTTCCTTCACTTCGGGGGATTGGGAGAAAACACAAAAAGGAAAAAAAAAAAAAAATCAATCAAAGGCACTTTCCTTCCCCCCAAAAAATCTGATGTGTCTTCCCTCAGACTGTGACTGCTACTAGTGCGAGGCGGTCGTTGCTGTGTATTAGGAGCCTTCGTTTCATCATGGTCTTCCCAGATACATAATATCTTCCTGCGTCTATGCAATGGTTCCATCTTCCTGCCTTGGCCCCTTGCCATTGGCTACAAAGGTGGCACAATGTTTTGGAGCTTTAAAGCGTCGCCCGTAAGGCCAATAGTACTTGGTGTGACCAGCACGGAGCTGGCCAGAGGCAGGAGGTACACAACGCCTCATGCCTCACTTATGTCACAAGCTCCAAATGGACGGCACAATGGATGCAGCGGGCTCAGCATGGTGAATAGGAATCCCTACCTCCAGCAATGCCCAGACCTAGAGCTCTTGTCTGCCCCTATTCACACATCCCGTCCCCCTGAACGCGTAGCACTGCAGATCCTCACTGACTACATGACTAATTAACCTCTATTAATGCCTTCACTGCCAGGATGTTGTCCAGCACTGAAGTGGTTACTGGCCACTTTGCTGTGAATGATGGAAGCGTTATAAATGTCTCTATATAAATATATAGGATTATACGTATATATATAGATATATATATATGGCCTGTCCTTTATAGGACATTCTTCTATTTGTCCCGCTTCAGGGGCCGCCATAGTATTCTGGTGTTAATTAATATAATAATTATTATTATTAGCGTGGTGTATATAAGATGTGAACGGCAGCTTCTCTAACAAATCTATATATATAAATATTAACCCTCGCCTGGCCGCCGGCAGCTGCAGGGCCAGGCACCGTCACCACGCCTCTCCCTGCCGCTGCCGGCCGCCATGATGTGAAGGGTCAGTCTAAGTGTTTGTGTCTGTGGACTGAAGCTCGGTACAAGGTGTCACTGCGCCAAATCTAAATTATTTATATTAAATGGAAAAAAAAGGTTTATTTTTGTAGATTGTACAGAAGTCGTAGTCGCCGAAGTCTATTTTTAAAGAGTAAAATATATATTATATATGATTATAATCACCGGCTCTGAGTCTTTATTACAGTCAGTGTCTGTTATTACCAGTAGGGGGCAGTATTATATATACATATATATTATAGTCAGTGTCTGTTATTACCAGTAGGGGGGCGTATTATATATACATATATATTATAGTCAGTGTCTGTTTTTTCCCGCAGGGGGCAGTATTATATATACATATATATTATAGTCAGTGTCTGTTATTACCAGTAGGGGGCAGTATTATATATACATATATATTATAGTCAGTGTCTGTTATTACCAGTAGGGGGCGGTATTATATATATATATACACAGTGCCTTGACAAAGTATTCGGCCCCCTTGAACTTTTCAACCTTTTGCCACATTTCAGGCTTCAAACATAAGGATATAATTTTAATTTTTTGGTGAAGAATCAACAACAAGTGGGACACAATCGTGAAGTGGAACAAAATTTATTGATTATTTTAAACTTTTGTAAAAAATAAAAAACTGAAAAGTGGGGCGTGCAATATTATTTGTCCCCCGTAAGTTAATACTCTGTAGCGCCCCCTTTTGCTGCGATTACAGCTACAAGTCGCTTGGGGTATGTCTCTATCAGTTCTTGCCCGTTCTTCCTTGGAAAACAGCTGGAGCTCAGTGAGGTTGGATGGAGAGCGTTTGTGAACAGCAGTTTTCAGCTCTTTCCACAGATTCTCGATTGGATTCAGGTCTGGACTTTGACTTGGCCATTCTAACACCTGGATACGTTTGTTTGGGAACCATTCCATTGTAGATTTGGCTTTATGTTTGGGATCATTGTCTTGTTGGAAGATAAATCTCCGTCCCAGTCTCAGGTCTTTTGTAGACTCCAACAGGTTTTCTTCCAGAATGGTCCTGTATTTGGCTCCATCCATCTTCACATCAATTTTAACCATCTTCCCTGTCCCTGCTGAAGAAAAGCCGGCCCAAACCATGATGCTGCCCCCACCATGTGTGACAGTGGGGATGGTGTGTTCAGGGGGATGAGCTGTGTTGCTTTTACACCAAACATATCGTTTTGCATTGTGGCATAAAAGTTGGATTTTGGTTCCATCTGAGCAGAGCACCTTCTTCCACATGTTTGGTGTCTCCCAGGTGGCTTTTTATGGATATCTGTGAGAAATGGCTTTCTTCTTGCCACTCTTCCATAAAGGCCAGATTTGTGCAGTGTACGACTGATTGTTGTCCTATGGACAGACCCCCCACCTCAGCTGTAGTCTCTGCAGTTCATCCAGAGTGATCATGGGCCTCTTGGCTGCATCTCTGATCAGTCTTCTCCTTGTTTCAGATGAAAGTTTAGAGGGATGGCCGGGTCTTGGTAGATTTGCAGTGGTCTGATACTCCTTCCATTTCAATATGATCGCTTGCACAGCGCTCCTTGGGATGTTTAAAGTTTGGGAAATCTTTTTGTATCCAAATCCGGCTTTAAACTTCTCCACAACAGTATCACGGACCTGCCTGGTGTGTTCCTTGGTCTTCATGATGCTCTCTGCGCTTTAAACAGAACCCTGAGCCTATCACAGAGCAGGTGCATTTATACGGAGACTTGTACACACAGGTGGATTATATTTATCGTCATCAGTCATTTAGGACAACATTGGATCATTCAGAGATCCTCACTGAACTTCTGGACGGAGTTTGCGGCACTGAATGTAAAGGGGACGAATAATATTGCACGCCCCACTTTTCAGTTTTTTATTTTTTACAAAAGTTTAAAATATCCAATAAATTTCGTTCCACTTCACGATTGTGTCCCACTTGTTGCTGAGTCTTCACCAAAAAATTAAAATTTGATATCCTTATGTTTGAAGCCTGAAATGTGGCAAAAGGTTGAAAAGTTCAAGGGGGCCGAATACTTTTGCAAGGCACTGTATGTGTGTATATATAAATATATATATATATAGTGACAGGTCCATTTATAGTGTGTATATGTGTGTGTGTGTGTATATATATATATATATATATATATATATTTATAGATATATTATAGTCAGTGTCTGTTATTACCAGTAGGGGGCAGTATTATATATGGGGCAGTCCCATGTAAATGAGTCCTTGTATTAGTCTTTGTGCTTGGATTCCACCATTGTCAGTCTGACCTTATTGTGCTCACAGCTGAGATTTTGTTGCAGTGTATCATACTGGCATGTAGGACAGCAGGGGGATTTCTCTGTCACTCTGTCTCAGATTCTGTCACCCACTATACAGACTGTCATGAGTACACTAAGAGGTTGTCAGACCCCACCCCATTTATGTCCCCCATAGTTCTTGGGCCCCTGAGCCCATCAGAGATCATTCTGTGGCCCCTGCATTGATACAAAGCATTCCATAGCCCCCTGGGGGCCAATACTGAGTCCGGGCCCCGGAGAGTCCTCTGTAGTTGGGCCCTGGATCCCTGGGCTGCTTGGATATTCTCCAGGGAATCTTATACCAAGGGAGAGAAGTAAAAATCTGTTTATCTGGTTCTGGGAAAGCTGGGTGTCTATCAATGTGGAAACAGTCATGGTGGCCATTGCTTGTATTGCTGGGATGTAGTGTATTTGGCCTCTCTGCCCCTGCTGCTTGGCCTCAGAAACTCCAGGGATTCAATACAAGGTTTGTTTAGTAAATAAGTGTGAGTGAGATCCATGAGGGACGAGCGGGAGTGAGGAGACGTCTCCTGAGGAGACACAGGCTAAGGCAAGCGGCATCTAGAAGGAATAGATAAGCAGATCTTTGAGCATCTATATCCTTAAGATCATCTAGTGAAGCTGGAGTGTATAGGAATAGATTGCCACCTGCTCCTCTTTATCTCCCTCATACAGAGCCGATAGTCCTGTGCTGTGTTATCTATATACTAACAGGATACAGCGTTATCTATATACTCACAGGATACAGCGTTACCTATATACTCACAGGATACAGCGTTACCTATATACTCACAGGATACAGCGTTACCTATATACTCACAGGATACAGCGTTACCTATATACTCACAGGATACAGCGTTACCTATATACTCACAGGATACAGCGTTATCTATATACTCACAGGATACAGCGTTACCTATATACTCACAGGATACAGCGTTACCTATATACTCACAGGATACAGCGTTACCTATATACTCACAGGATACAGCGTTACCTATATACTCACAGGATACAGCGTTATCTATATACTCACAGGCTCTAGCTAGTGATTATAGTTAGGGATCAGTATATAGTTCAGGGCAGGGATAGTTTAGGCTTCCGATGCCCCTCTAGATAGTTAGAGGCCCGGTTACACTGGTAGATTAGTTGGCAGGTTAAGGACTCAGCGCTCGGCTAGTCAGGCCTGTGTCTAATACTGTTGTGGTCCTGTTTGCTGCCTGGAAGAGTCCGAGGATCTACACAGGGGCCCCTGCACCGGGATCATCTCTCTGTTTCCTGGAGATATTGTGCACAGGACTCTTGCTATATATATATACGCGTATATAACTTAAGACTGTTGCAGAATTGCTGGTTGTTGTAGTACTGCTGTGTTCTCAGTATACTGCGTGTATGTACTATTATCATTCTGACGCATATAAAGCTACTGTTATAACCTGATGTGATATCTGTATGTATTCTGCAGACTGTGAGATTAGTACAGTGATCTTTGTTAAGGCTACTAACTGTACTTCATGGGTAAGTCCCAGGAAGAGATCCTCCCTATAATACAGAGGCTCTATCCTGGGTGGGGGCCCCGATATACTTCATATATGTTCCCATTATACACACAGCTCAGCGCCAGAGTCTGTGTGGGAGGGAAAATACTCATATACTCATACCCCCCCCCCCCAAATAGGGCTACACCTGCCATCAAACTTTACCAGAAACTGGCTGATAACAGATAGTAATAGATTGTATTCTCCTGTCCTACAGTCGGCCTCTCCTCTCCTGGCATGGCTGATAACAGATAGTAATAGATTGTATTCTCCTGTCCTACAGTCGGCCTCTCCTCTCCTGACATGGCTAATAACAGATAGTAATAGACTGTATTCCCCTGTCCTACAGTCGGCCTCTCCCCTCCTGACATGGCTGATAACAGATAGTAATAGATTGTATTCCCCTGTCCTACAGTCGGCCTCTCCCCTCCTGACATGGCTGATAACAGATATTAATAGATTGTATTCCCCTGTCCTACAGTCGGTCTCTCCTGACATGGCTGATAACAGATAGTAATATATTGTATTCCTCTGTCCTACAGTCCGCCTCTCCTCTCCTGACATGGCTGATAACAGATAGTAATAGATTGTATTCCCCTGTCCTACAGTCGGCCTCTCCTCTCCTGACATGGCTGATAACAGATAGTAATAGATTGTATTCTCCTGTCCTACAGTCGGCCTCTCCCCTCCTGACGTGGCTGATAACAGATAGTAATAGATTGTATTCCCCTGTCCTACAGTCGGCCTCTCCCCTCCTGACGTGGCTGATAACAGATAGTAATAGATTGTATTCCCCTGTCCTACAGTCGGCCTCTCCTGACATGGCTGATAACAGATAGTAATAGATTGTATTCCCCTGTCCTACAGTCGGCCTCTCCCCTCCTGACGTGACTGATAACAGATAGTAATAGATTGTATTCTCCTGTCCTACAGTCGGCCTCTCCTCTCCTGACATGGCTGATAACAGATAGTAATAGATTGTATTCCCCTGTCCTACAGTCGGCCTCTCCCCTCCTGACATGGCTGATAACAGATATTAATAGATTGTATTCCCCTGTCCTACAGTCGGTCTCTCCTGACATGGCTGATAACAGATAGTAATATATTGTATTCCTCTGTCCTACAGTCCGCCTCTCCTCTCCTGACATGGCTGATAACAGATAGTAATAGATTGTATTCCCCTGTCCTACAGTCGGCCTCTCCTCTCCTGACATGGCTGATAACAGATAGTAATAGATTGTATTCTCCTGTCCTACAGTCGGCCTCTCCCCTCCTGACATGGCTGATAACAGATAGTAATAGATTGTATTCTCCTGTCCTACAGTCGGCCTCTCCTCTCCTGACATGGCTGATAACAGATAGTAATAGATTGTATTCCCCTGTCCTACAGTCGGCCTCTCCCCTCCTGACGTGGCTGATAACAGATAGTAATAGATTGTATTCCCCTGTCCTACAGTCGGCCTCTCCCCTCCTGACGTGGCTGATAACAGATAGTAATAGATTGTATTCCCCTGTCCTACAGTCGGCCTCTCCTGACATGGCTGATAACAGATAGTAATAGATTGTATTCCCCTGTCCTACAGTCGGCCTCTCCCCTCCTGACGTGACTGATAACAGATAGTAATAGATTGTATTCTCCTGTCCTACAGTCGGCCTCTCCTCTCCTGACATGGCTGATAACAGATAGTAATAGATTGTATTCCCCTGTCCTACAGTCGGCCTCTCCTCTCCTGACATGGCTGATAACAGATAGTAATAGTTTGTATTCTCCTGTCCTACAGTCGGCCTCTCCTCTCCTGACATGGCTGATAACAGATAGTAATAGATTCTAGTCCCCTGTCCTACAGTCGGCCTCTCCCCTCCTGACGTGGCGGATAACAGATAGTAATAGATTCTAGTCCCCTGTCCTACAGTCGGCCTCTCCTCTCCTGACATGGCTGATAACAGATAGTAATAGATTGTACTCCCCTGTCCTACAGTCGGCCTCAACCCCTCCTGACATGGCTGATAACAGATAGTAATAGATTGTATTCCCCTGTCCTACAGTCGGCCTGTCCTCTCCTGACATGGCTGATAACAGATAGTAATAGATTGTATTCACCTGTCCTACAGTCGGCCTCTCCTCTCCTGACATGGCTGATAACAGATAGTAATAGATTGTATTCCCCTGTCCTACAGTCCGCCTCTCCCCTCATGACATGGCTGATAACAGATAGTAATAGATTGTATTCACCTGTCCTACAGTCGGCCTCTCCTCTCCTGACATGGCTGATAACAGATAGTAATAGATTGTATTCCCCTGTCCTACAGTCGGCCTCTCCTCTCCTGACATGGCTGATAACAGATAGTAATAGATTGTATTCTCCTGTCCTACAGTCGGCCTCTCCTCTCCTGACGTGGCTGATAACAGATAGTAATAGATTGTATTCCCCTGTCCTACAGTCGGCCTCTCCCCTCCTGACATGGCTGATAACAGATAGTAATAGATTGTAGTCACCTGTCCTACAGTCGGCCTCTCCCCTCCTGACATGGCTGATAACAGATAGTAATAGATTGTAGTCACCTGTCCTACAGTCGGCCTCTCCCCTCCTGACATAGCTGATAACAGATAGTAATAGATTGTATTCCCCTGTCCTACAGTCGGCCTCTCCCCTCCTGACGTGGCTGATAACAGATAGTAATAGATTGTATTCCCCTGTCCTACAGTCGGCCTCTCCTCTCCTGACGTGGCTGATAACAGATAGTAATAGATTGTATTCCCCTGTACTACAGTCGGCCTCTCCCCTCCTGACATGGCTGATAACAGATAGTAATAGATTGTATTCCCCTGTCCTACAGTCGGCCTCTCCTCTCCTGACGTGGCTGATAACAGATAGTAATAGATTGTATTCCCCTGTCCTACAGTCGGCCTCTCCTGACATGGCTGATAACAGATAGTAATAGATTGTATTCTTCTGTCCTACAGTCGGCCTCTCCCCTCCTGACATGGCTGATAACAGATAGTAATAGATTGTATTCCCCTGTCCTACAGTCGGCCTCTCCCCTCCTGACGTGGCTGATAACAAATAGTAATAGATTGTATTCTCCTGTCCTGCAGTCGGCCTCTCCCCTCCTGACGTGGCTGATAACAGATAGTAATAGATTGTATTCCCCTGTCCTACAGTCGGCCTCTCCTGACATGGCTGATAACAGATAGTAATAGATTGCATTCCCCTGTCCTACAGTCAGCCTCTCCCCTCCTGACGTGACTGATAACAGATAGTAATAGATTGTATTCCCCTGTCCTACAGTCGGCCTCTCCTCTCCTGACATGGCTGATAACAGATAGTAATAGATTGTATTCCCCTGTCCTACAGTCGGCCTCTCCTCTCCTGACATGGCTGATAACAGATAGTAATAGATTGTATTCCCCTGTCCTACAGTCGGCCTCTCCCCTCCTGACGTAGCTGATAACAGATATTAATAGATTGTATTTCCCTGTCCTACAGTCGGCCTCTCCCCTCCTGACATGGCTGATAACAGATAGTAATAGATTGTATTCCCCTGTCCTACAGTCGGCCTCTCCCCTCCTGACGTAGCTGATAACAGATAGTAATAGATTGTATTCCCCTGTCCTACAGTCGGCCTCTCCTGACATGGCTGATAACAGATAGTAATAGATTGTATTCCCCTGTCCTACAGTCGGCCTCTCCTCTCCTGACATGGCTGATAACAGATAGTAATAGATTGTATTCCCCTGTCCTACAGTCGGCCTCTCCCCTCCTGACGTGGCTGATAACAGATAGTAATAGATTGTATTCCCCTGTCCTACAGTCGGCCTCTCCTCTCCTGACATGGCTGATAACAGATAGTAATAGATTGTATTCCCCTGTCCTACAGTCGGCCTCTCCTCTCCTGACGTGGCTGATAACAGATAGTAATAGATTGTATTCCCCTGTCCTACAGTCGGCCTCTCCCCTCCTGACATGGCTGATAACAGATAGTAATAGATTGTAGTCACCTGTCCTACAGTCGGCCTCTCCCCTCCTGACATGGCTGATAACAGATAGTAATAGATTGTAGTCACCTGTCCTACAGTCGGCCTCTCCCCTCCTGACATAGCTGAAAACAGATAGTAATAGATTGTATTCCCCTGTCCTACAGTCGGCCTCTCCCCTCCTGACGTGGCTGATAACAGATAGTAATAGATTGTATTCCCCTGTCCTACAGTCGGCCTCTCCTCTCCTGACGTGGCTGATAACAGATAGTAATAGATTGTATTCCCCTGTACTACAGTCGGCCTCTCCCCTCCTGACATGGCTAATAACAGATAGTAATAGATTGTATTCCCCTGTCCTACAGTCGGCCTCTCCTCTCCTGACGTGGCTGATAACAGATAGTAATAGATTGTATTCCCCTGTCCTACAGTCGGCCTCTCCTGACATGGCTGATAACAGATAGTAATAGATTGTATTCTTCTGTCCTACAGTCGGCCTCTCCCCTCCTGACATGGCTGATAACAGATAGTAATAGATTGTATTCCCCTGTCCTACAGTCGGCCTCTCCCCTCCTGACGTGACTGATAACAGATAGTAATAGATTGTATTCCCCTGTCCTACAGTCGGCCTCTCCTCTCCTGACATGGCTGATAACAGATAGTAATAGATTGTATTCCCCTGTCCTACAGTCGGCCTCTCCTCTCCTGACATGGCTGATAACAGATAGTAATAGATTGTATTCCCCTGTCCTACAGTCGGCCTCTCCCCTCCTGACGTAGCTGATAACAGATATTAATAGATTGTATTTCCCTGTCCTACAGTCGGCCTCTCCCCTCCTGACATGGCTGATAACAGATAGTAATAGATTGTATTCCCCTGTCCTCCAGTCGGCCTCTCCCCTCCTGACGTAGCTGATAACAGATAGTAATAGATTGTATTCCCCTGTCCTACAGTCGGCCTCTCCTCCTGACATGGCTGATAACAGATAGTAATAGATTGTATTCCCCTGTCCTACAGTCGGCCTCTCCTCTCCTGACATGGCTGATAACAGATAGTAATAGATTGTATTCCCCTGTCCTACAGTCGGCCTCTCCTCTCCTGACATGGCTGATAACAGATAGTAATAGATTGTATTCCCCTGTCCTACAGTCGGCCTCTCCTCTCCTGACATGGCTGATAACAGATAGTAATAGATTGTATTCCCCTGTCCTACAGTCGGCCTCTCCCCTCCTGACGTGGCTGATAACAGATAGTAATAGATTGTATTCCCCTGTCCTACAGTCGGCCTCTCCTCTCCTGACATGGCTGATAACAGATAGTAATAGATTGTATTTCCCTGTCCTACAGTCGGCCTCTCCCCTCCTGACATGGCTGATAACAGATAGTAATATATTGTATTCCCCTGTCCTACAGTCGGCCTCTCCCCTCCTGACATGGCTGATAACAGATAGTAATAGATTGTATTCCCCTGTCCTACAGTCGGCCTCTCCCCTCCTGACATGGCTGATAACAGATAGTAATAGATTGTATTCCCCTGTCCTACAGTCGGCCTCTCCCCTCCTGACATGGCAGATAACAGATAGTAATAGATTGTATTCCCCTGTCCTACAGTCGGCCTCTCCCCTCCTGACATGGCTGATAACAGATAGTAATAGATTGTATTCCCCTGTCCTACAGTCGGCCTCTCCCCTCCTGACATGGCTGATAACAGATAGTAATAGATTGTATTCCCCTGTCCTACAGTCGGCCTCTCCCCTCCTGACGTGGCTGATAACATATAGTAATAGATTGTATTCCCCTGTCCTACAGTCAGCCTCTCCTCTCCTGACATGGCTGATAACAGATAGTAATAGATTGTATTCCCCTGTCCTACAGTCGGCCTCTCCTCTCCTGACATGGCTGATAACAGATAGTAATAGATTGTATTCCCCTGTCCTACAGTCGGCCTCTCCCCTCCTGACATGGCTGATAACAGATAGTAATAGATTGTATTCCCCTGTCCTACAGTCGGCCTCTCCCCTCCTGACATGGCAGATAACAGATAGTAATAGATTGTATTCCCCTGTCCTACAGTCGGCCTCTCCCCTCCTGACATGGCTGATAACAGATAGTAATAGATTGTATTCCCCTGTCCTACAGTCGGCCTCTCCCCTCCTGACGTGGCTGATAACAGATAGTAATAGATTGTATTCCCCTGTCCTACAGTCGGCCTCTCCCCTCCTGACGTGGCTGATAACAGATAGTAATAGATTGTATTCCCCTGTCCTACAGACGGCCTCTCCTCTCCTGACATGGCTGATAACAGATAGTAATAGATTGTATTCCCCTGTCCTACAGTCGGCCTCTCCCCTCCTGACGTGGCTGATAACAGATAGTAATAGATTGTATTCCCCTGTCCTACAGTCGGCCTCTCCCCTCCTGACGTGGCTGATAACAGATAGTAATAGATTGTATTCCCCTGTCCTACAGTCGGCCTCTCCCCTCCTGACATGGCTGATAACAGATAGTAATAGATTTTATTCCCCTGTCCTACAGTCGGCCTCTCCTCTCCTGACGTGGCTGATAACAGATAGTAATAGATTGTATTCCCCTGTCCTACAGTCGGCCTCTCCCCTCCTGACACGGCTGATAACAGATAGTAATAGATTGTATTCCCCTGTCCTACAGTCGGCCTCTTCCTCCTGACATGGCTGATAACAGATAGTAATAGATTGTATTCCCCCGTCCTACAGTCGGCCTCTCCTCTCCTGACATGACTGATAACAGATAGTAATAGATTGAATTCCCCTGTCCTACAGTCGGCCTCTCCCCTCCTGACGTGGCTGATAACAGATAGTAATAGATTGTATTCCCCTGTCCTACAGTCGGCCTCTCCCCTCCTGACATGGCTGATAACAGATAGTAATAGATTGTATTCCCCTGTCCTACAGTCGGCCTCTCCCCTCCTGACGTGGCTGATAACAGATAGTAATAGATTGTATTCCCCTGTCCTACAGTCGGCCTCTCCTCTCCTTACACGGCTGATAACAGATAGTAATAGATTATATTCCCCTGTCCTACAGTCGGCCTCTCCTCTCCTGACATGGCTGATAACAGATAGTAATAGATTGTATTCCCCTGTCCTACAGTCGGCCTCTCCCCTCCTGACATGGCTGATAACAGATAGTAATAGATTGTATTCACCTGTCCTACAGTCGGCCTCTCCCCTCCTGACATGGCTGATAACAGATAGTAATAGATTGTATTCCCCTGTCCTACAGTCGGCCTCTCCCCTCCTGACATGGCTGATAACAGATAGTAATAGATTGTATTCCCCCGTCCTACAGTCGGCCTCTCCTCTCCTGACGTGGCTGATAACAGATAGTAATAGATTGTATTCCCCTGTCCTACAGTCGGCCTCTCCTCTCCTGACATGGCTGATAACAGATAGTAATAGATTGTATTCCCCTGTCCTACAGTCGGCCTCTCCTCTCCTGACGTGGCTGAAAACAGATAGTAATAGGTTGTCACCTGTCCTACAGTCGGCCTCTCCCCTCCTGACATGGCTGATAACAGATAGTAATAGATTGTAGTCACCTGTCCTACAGTCGGCCTCTCCCCTCCTGACATGGCAGATAACAGATAGTAATAGATTGTATTCCCCTGTCCTACAGTCGGCCTCTCCCCTCCTGACGTGACTGATAACAGATAGTAATAGATTGTATTCCCCCGTCCTACAGTCGGCCTCTCCTCTCCTGACGTGGCTGATAACAGATAGTAATAGATTGTATTCCCCTGTCCTACAGTCGGCCTCTCCCCTCCTGACATGGCTGATAACAGATAGTAATAGATTGTATTCCCCTTTCCTACAGTCGGCCTCTCCCCTCCTGACATGGCTGATAACAGATAGTAATAGATTGTATTCCCCTGTCCTACAGTCGGCCTCTCCCCTCCTGACATGGCTGATAACAGATAGTAATAGATTGTATTCCCCTGTCCTACAGTCGGCCTCTCCTCTCCTGACATGGCCGATAACAGATAGTAATAGATTGTATTCCCCTGTCCTACAGTCGGCCTCTCCCCTCCTGACATGACTGATAACAGATAGTAATAGATTGTATTCCCCTGTCCTACAGTCGGCCTCTCCCCTCCTGACATGGCTGATAACAGATAGTAATAGATTGTATTCCCCCGTCCTACAGTCGGCCTCTCCTCTCCTGACGTGGCTGATAACAGATAGTAATAGATTGTATTCCCCTGTCCTACAGTCGGCCTCTCCTCTCCTGACATGGCTGATAACAGATAGTAATAGATTGTATTCCCCTGTCCTACAGTCGGCCTCTCCCCTCCTGACATGGCTGATAACAGATAGTAATAGATTGTATTCCCCTGTCCTACAGTCGGCCTCTCCTCCTCCTGACATGGCTGATAACAGATAGTAATAGATTGTATTCCCCTGTCCTACAGTCGGCCTCTCCCCTCCTGACGTGGCTGATAACAGATAGTAATAGATTGTATTCCCCTGTCCTACAGTCGGCCTCTCCCCTCCTGACATGGCTGATAACAGATAGTAATAGATTGTATTCCCCTTTCCTACAGTCGGCCTCTCCTCTCCTGACATGGCTGATAACAGATAGTAATAGATTGTATTCCCCTGTCCTACAGTCGGCCTCTCCCCTCCTGACATGGCTGATAACAGATAGTAATAGATTGTATTCCCCTGTCCTACAGTCGGCCTCTCCTCTCCTGACATGGCCGATAACAGATAGTAATAGATTGTATTCCCCTGTCCTACAGTCGGCCTCTCCCCTCCTGACATGGCTGATAACAGATAGTAATAGATTGTATTCACCTGTCCTACAGTCGGCCTCTCCCCTCCTGACATGGCTGATAACAGATAGTAATAGATTGTATTCCCCTGTCCTACAGTCGGCCTCTCCCCTCCTGACGTGACTGATAACAGATAGTAATAGATTGTATTCCCCCGTCCTACAGTCGGCCTCTCCTCTCCTGACGTGGCTGATAACAGATAGTAATAGATTGTATTCCCCTGTCCTACAGTCGGCCTCTCCCCTCCTGACATGGCTGATAACAGATAGTAATAGATTGTATTCCCCTGTCCTACAGTCGGCCTCTCCCCTCCTGACATGGCTGATAACAGATAGTAATAGATTGTATTCCCCTGTCCTACAGTCGGCCTCTCCCCTCCTGACATGGCTGATAACAGATAGTAATAGATTGTATTCCCCTGTCCTACAGTCGGCCTCTCCTCTCCTGACATGGCTGATAACAGATAGTAATAGATTGTATTCCCCTGTCCTACAGTCGGCCTCTCCCCTCCTGACATGGCTGATAACAGATAGTAATAGATTGTATTCCCCTGTCCTACAGTCGGCCTCTCCTCTCCTGACGTGGCTGATAACAGATAGTAATAGATTGTATTCCCCTGTCCTACAGTCGGCCTCTCCTCTCCTGACATGGCTGATAACAGGTAGTAATAGATTGTATTCCCCTGTCCTACAGTCGGCCTCTCCCCTCCTGACATGGCTGATAACAGATAGTAATAGATTGTATTCCCCTGTCCTACAGTCGGCCTCTCCTCTCCTGACATGGCTGATAACAGATAGTAATAGATTGTATTCCCCTGTCCTACAGTCGGCCTCTCCCCTCCTGACATGGCTGATAACAGATAGTAATAGATTGTATTCCCCTGTCCTACAGTCGGCCTCTCCTCTCCTGACATGGCTGATAACAGATAGCAATAGATTGTATTCCCCTGTCCTACAGTCGGCCTCTCCCCTCCTGACGTGGCTGATAACAGATAGTAATAGATTGTATTCCCCTGTCCTACAGTCGGCCTCTCCCCTCCTGACATGGCTGATAACAGATAGTAATAGATTGTAGTCCCCTGTCCTACAGTCGGCCTCTCCCCTCCTGACATGGCTGATAACAGATAGTAATAGATTGTATTCCCCTGTCCTACAGTCGGCCTCTCCCCTCCTGACATGGCTGATAACAGATAGTAATAGATTGTATTCCCCTGTCCTACAGTCGGCCTCTCCCCTCCTGACGTGGCTGATAACAGATAGTAATAGATTGTATTCCCCTGTCCTACAGTCGGCCTCTCCCCTCCTGACGTGGCTGATAACAGATAGTAATAGATTGTATTCCCCTGTCCTACAGTCGGCCTCTCCTCCTGACATGGCTGATAACAGATAGTAATAGATTGTATTCCCCTGTCCTACAGTCGGCCTCTCCCCTCCTGACGTGGCTGATAACAGATAGTAATAGATTGTATTCCCCTGTCCTACAGTCGGCCTCTCCCCTCCTGACGTGGCTGATAACAGATAGTAATAGATTGTATTCCCCTGTCCTACAGTCGGCCTCTCCTCTCCTGACATGGCTGATAACAGATAGTAATAGATTGTATTCCCCTGTCCTACAGTCGGCCTCTCCTCTCCTGACGTGGCTGATAACAGATAGTAATAGATTGTATTCCCCTGTCCTACAGTCGGCCTCTCCCCTCCTGACATGGCTGATAACAGATAGTAATAGATTGTATTCCCCTGTCCTACAGTCGGCCTCTCCCTCCTGACATGGCTGATAACAGATAGTAATAGATTGTATTCCCCCGTCCTACAGTCGGCCTCTCCCCTCCTGACATGACTGATAACAGATAGTAATAGATTGTATTCCCCTGTCCTACAGTCGGCCTCTCCCCTCCTGACGTGGCTGATAACAGATAGTAATAGATTGTATTCCCCTGTCCTACAGTCGGCCTCTCCCCTCCTGACGTGGCTGATAACAGATAGTAATAGATTGTATTCCCCTGTCCTACAGTCGGCCTCTCCTCTCCTTACATGGCTGATAACAGATAGTAATAGATTGTATTCCCCTGTCCTACAGTCGGCCTCTCCTCTCCTGACATGGCTGATAACAGATAGTAATAGATTGTATTCCCCTGTCCTACAGTCGGCCTCTCCCCTCCTGACATGGCTGATAACAGATAGTAATAGATTGTATTCCCCTGTCCTACAGTCGGCCTCTCCCCTCCTGACATGGCTGATAACAGATAGTAATAGATTGTATTCCCCTGTCCTACAGTCGGCCTCTCCCCTCCTGACATGGCTGATAACAGATAGTAATAGATTGTATTCCCCCGTCCTACAGTCGGCCTCTCCTCTCCTGACGTGGCTGATAACAGATAGTAATAGATTGTATTCCCCTGTCCTACAGTCGGCCTCTCCTCTCCTGACATGGCTGATAACAGATAGTAATAGATTGTATTCCCCTGTCCTACAGTCGGCCTCTCCTCTCCTGACGTGGCTGATAACAGATAGTAATAGATTGTATTCACCTGTCCTACAGTCGGCCTCTCCCCTCCTGACATGGCTGATAACAGATAGTAATAGATTGTAGTCACCTGTCCTACAGTCGGCCTCTCCCCTCCTGACATGGCAGATAACAGATAGTAATAGATTGTATTCCCCTGTCCTACAGTCGGCCTCTCCCCTCCTGACGTGACTGATAACAGATAGTAATAGATTGTATTCCCCCGTCCTACAGTCGGCCTCTCCTCTCCTGACGTGGCTGATAACAGATAGTAATAGATTGTATTCCCCTGTCCTACAGTCGGCCTCTCCCCTCCTGACATGGCTGATAACAGATAGTAATAGATTGTATTCCCCTGTCCTACAGTCGGCCTCTCCCCTCCTGACATGGCTGATAACAGATAGTAATAGATTGTATTCCCCTGTCCTACAGTCGGCCTCTCCCCTCCTGACATGGCTGATAACAGATAGTAATAGATTGTATTCCCCTGTCCTACAGTCGGCCTCTCCTCTCCTGACATGGCCGATAACAGATAGTAATAGATTGTATTCCCCTGTCCTACAGTCGGCCTCTCCCCTCCTGACATGGCTGATAACAGATAGTAATAGATTGTATTCCCCTGTCCTACAGTCGGCCTCTCCCCTCCTGACATGGCTGATAACAGATAGTAATAGATTGTATTCCCCTGTCCTACAGTCGGCCTCTCCCCTCCTGACATGGCTGATAACAGATAGTAATAGATTGTATTCCCCTGTCCTACAGTCGGCCTCTCCCCTCCTGACATGGCTGATAACAGATAGTAATAGATTGTATTCCCCTGTCCTACAGTCGGCCTCTCCTCTCCTGACATGGCTGATAACAGATAGTAATAGATTGTATTCCCCTGTCCTACAGTCGGCCTCTCCCCTCCTGACATGGCTGATAACAGATAGTAATAGATTGTATTCCCTGTCCTACAGTCGGCCTCTCCCCTCCTGACATGGCTGATAACAGATAGTAATAGATTGTATTCCCCTGTCCTACAGTCGGCCTCTCCCCTCCTGACGTGGCTGATAACAGATAGTAATAGATTGTATTCCCCTGTCCTACAGTCGGCCTCTCCCCTCCTGACGTGGCTGATAACAGATAGTAATAGATTGTATTCCCCTGTCCTACAGTCGGCCTCTCCCCTCCTGACATGGCTGATAACAGATAGTAATAGATTGTATTCCCCTGTCCTACAGTCGGCCTCTCCCCTCCTGACATGGCTGATAACAGATAGTAATAGATTGTATTCCCCTGTCCTACAGTCGGCCTCTCCCCTCCTGACATGGCTGATAACAGATAGTAATAGATTGTATTCCCCTGTCCTACAGTCGGCCTCTCCTCTCCTGACATGGCCGATAACAGATAGTAATAGATTGTATTCCCCTGTCCTACAGTCGGCCTCTCCCCTCCTGACATGGCTGATAACAGATAGTAATAGATTGTATTCCCCTGTCCTACAGTCGGCCTCTCCTCTCCTGACGTGGCTGATAACAGATAGTAATAGATTGTATTCCCCTGTCCTACAGTCGGCCTCTCCTCTCCTGACATGGCTGATAACAGATAGTAATAGATTGTATTCCCCTGTCCTACAGTCGGCCTCTCCCCTCCTGACATGGCTGATAACAGATAGTAATAGATTGTATTCCCCTGTCCTACAGTCGGCCTCTCCTCTCCTGACATGGCTGATAACAGATAGTAATAGATTGTATTCCCCTGTCCTACAGTCGGCCTCTCCCCTCCTGACATGGCTGATAACAGATAGTAATAGATTGTATTCCCCTGTCCTACAGTCGGCCTCTCCTCTCCTGACATGGCCGATAACAGATAGTAATAGATTGTATTCCCCTGTCCTACAGTCGGCCTCTCCCCTCCTGACATGACTGATAACAGATAGTAATAGATTGTATTCCCCTGTCCTACAGTCGGCCTCTCCCCTCCTGACATGGCTGATAACAGATAGTAATAGATTGTATTCCCCTGTCCTACAGTCGGCCTCTCCCCTCCTGACATGACTGATAACAGATAGTAATAGATTGTATTCCCCTGTCCTACAGTCGGCCTCTCCCCTCCTGACATGACTGATAACAGATAGTAATAGATTGTATTCCCCTGTCCTACAGTCGGCCTCTCCTCTCCTGACATGGCCGATAACAGATAGTAATAGATTGTATTCCCCTGTCCTACAGTCGGCCTCTCCCCTCCTGACATGGCTGATAACAGATAGTAATAGATTGTATTCCCCTGTCCTACAGTCGGCCTCTCCCCTCCTGACATGGCTGATAACAGATAGTAATAGATTGTAGTCCCCTGTCCTACAGTCGGCCTCTCCCCTCCTGACATGGCTGATAACAGATAGTAATAGATTGTATTCCCCTGTCCTACAGTCGGCCTCTCCTCTCCGGACATGGCTGATAACAGATAGTAATAGATTGTATTCCCCTGTCCTACAGTCGGCCTCTCCCCTCCTGACGTGGCTGATAACAGATAGTAATAGATTGTATTCCCCTGTCCTACAGTCGGCCTCTCCTCTCCGGACATGGCTGATAACAGATAGTAATAGATTGTATTCCCCTGTCCTACAGTCGGCCTCTCCCCTCCTGACATGGCTGATAACAGATAGTAATAGATTATATTCCCCTGTCCTACAGTCGGCCTCTCCCCTCCTGACGTGGCTGATAACAGATAGTAATAGATTATATTCCCCTGTCCTACAGTCGGCCTCTCCTCTCCTGACATGGCTGATAACAGATAGTAATAGATTGTATTCCCCTGTCCTACAGTCGGCCTCTCCTCTCCTGACATGGCTGATAACAGATAGTAATAGATTGTATTCCCCTGTCCTACAGTCGGCCTCTCCTCTCCTGACATGGCTGATAACAGATAGTAATAGATTTTATTCCCCCGTCCTACAGTCGGCCTCTCCCCTCCTGACATGACTGATAACAGATAGTAATAGATTGTATTCCCCTGTCCTACAGTCGGCCTCTCCCCTCCTGACATGGCTGATAACAGATAGTAATAGATTGTAGTCACCTGTCCTACAGTCGGCCTCTCCCCTCCTGACGTGGCTGATAACAGATAGTAATAGATTGTATTCCCCTGTCCTACAGTCGGCCTCTCCCCTCCTGACATGGCTGATAACAGATAGTAATAGATTGTATTCCCCTGTCCTACAGTCGGCCTCTCCCCTCCTGACATGGCTGATAACAGATAGTAATAGCATGTTTAGCCTGGTTACATATTTGGGGTTCACTTACTTTGTCCCCCTGTGTGGCCGGCTATATACTTGGAGATGGGTGAGACTGCTGGTGGTCCGGGCTGTGATTCCTCCCGGGTGGTCTCCTCCTCTCCCCCCCCCCCCCCCCGCAGGGTCTTATATATTACAGTGTATATTGTACAGGCGGCTGCGGTGGCAGCTCAGTAGTTAATGGCCCCCCCCTGACCCCGGTATTGTCTGACCTGGGTGGTCTCCTCGCCTCAGTAATTGTCTTGTCTCCGCTCCTCCTGCCTGGGGGACAGGTTACTGATGTTTCCCCCGCCCCGCGTCTCACCTAGAGCTTTGTCACTTTGTGTCTCTTCGATGTTTCCTTTCAGGATAGAGAATCAAAACCTGCTCCGAACACGAGGTGGGGGCCGGGGGGGACATGGGGGGCATCGGTGACCCCAGGACTGACCCTTTTAGGGCTTATGGTGTATTTACTAATATGTGGTAACAAGATCTCGCTCATCTCTATATACAGTGCCCGCCGACATGCGGAGTCCAATCCCCCCCCAAAAAAATGTCACGATGGCCCCACTTATGAAGGGGTCTCCAGTGCGAGCCCTAAATAGTGAGAGACAACGTATCACTGTATAACTAGGAAGATTTACCATTCAGGAGTTTAGACAATTTAGGGACTGCTCATGTGGTCACATGACCGCAGCAACTTATAATATCCATATAATTTATAGTAAGAGGTTTATTATATGTAAGGAGAAACAGAGACGAAAGTGATGGAACCCCCCCGCACATACAGAACCAGCAGCAGAACTATAGGGGAGGGTATTATACTCCAGAGCTGCGCTCACTATTCTGCTGGTACAGTCACTGTGTACATACATTACATTACTTATCCTGTACTGATCCTGAGTTACATCCTGTATTATACTCCAGAGCTGCGCTCACTATTCTGCTGGTACAGTCACTGTGTACATACATTACATTACTTATCCTGTACTGATCCTGAGTTACAGCCTGTATTATACTCCAGAGCTGCGCTCACTATTCTGCTGGTGCAGTCACTGTGTACATACATTACATTACTTATCCTGTATTATACTCCAGAGCTGCGCTCACTATTCTGCTGGTACAGTCACTGTGTACATACATTACATTACTTATCCTGTATTATACTCCAGAGCTGCACTCACTATTCTGCTGGTACAGTCACTGTGTACATACATTACATTACTTATCCTGTATTATACTCCAGAGCTGTGCTCACTATTCTGCTGGTGCAGTCATTGTGTACATACATTACATTACTTATCCTGTACTGATCCTGAGTTACATCCTGTATTATACTCCAGAGCTGCACTCACTATTCTGCTGGTGCGGTCACTGTGTACATACATTACATTACTTAACCTGTATTATACTCCAGAGCTGCACTCACTATTCTGCTGGTGCAGTCACTGTGTACATACATTACATTACTTATCCTGTACTGATCCTGAGTTACATCCTGTATTATACTCCAGAGCTGCGCTCACTATTCTGCTGGTGCAGTCACTGTGCACATACATTACATTACTTATCCTGTACTGATCCTGAGTTACATCCTGTATTATACTCCAGAGCTGCGCTCACTATTCTGCTGGTACAGTCACTGTGTACATACATTACATTACTTATCCTGTATTATACTCCAGAGCTGCGCTCACTATTCTGCTGGTGCAGTCACTGTGTACATACATTACATTACTTATCCTGTACTGATCCTGAGTTACATCCTGTATTATACTCCAGAGCTGCACTCACTATTCTGCTGGTGCAGTCACTGTGTACATACATTACATTACTTATCCTGTACTGATCCTGAGTTACATCCTGTATTATACTCCAGAGCTGCGCTCACTATTCTGCTGGTGCAGTCACTGTGTACATACATTACATTGCTTATCCTGTACTGATCCTGAGTTACATCCTGTATTATACTCCAGAGCCGCACTCACTATTCTGCTGGTACAGTCACTGTGTACATACATTACATTACTTATCCTGTACTGATCCTGAGTTACATCCTGTATTATACTCCAGAGCTGCGCTCACTATTCTGCTGGTAAAGTCACTGTGTACATATATTACATTACTTATCC
>CAMRHE010001526.1:0-81915 GCA_947044405.1 Leptodactylus fallax | reverse complement strand
TGATGTCCCAGAGTTCCATTGTGATGTCACAGAGTTCCATTGTGATGTCACAATGCCCCATTGTGATGTCCCAGAGTTCCATTGTGATGTCACAATGCCCCATTGTGATGTCACAGAGTTCCATTGTGATCTCACAATGCCCCATGTGATGTCAGGTTGTGATGTCACAATGCCTCATTGTGATGTCACAGAGTTCCATTGTGATGTCACAATGTCCCATTGTGATGTCACAGAGTTCCATTGTAATGTCACAATGGCCCACTGTGATGTCACAGAGTTCCATTGTGATGTCACAATGCCCCATTGTGATGTCACTGAGTTCCATTGGGATGTCAAAATGCCCCATTGTGATGTCAAATTCCATTGTGAAGTCACTTTGCTCCATTGTGATGTCACTGTGTTCTATTGTGATGTCACAATGCCCCATTGTGATGTCACTGAGTTCCATTGTGATGTCACAATGCCCCATTGTGATGTCCCAGAGTTCCATTGTGATGTCACAATCCCAGTGTGATGTCACAGAGTTCCATTGTAATGTCACAATGCCCCATAGTGAAGTCAGAGAGTTCCATTGTGATGTCACAATGCCCCATTGTGATTTCACTGAGTTCCATTGTGATGTCACAATGCCCCAATGTGATGTCACAGAGTTCCATTGTATTGTCACAATGCCCCATTGTGATGTCACAGAGTTCCATTGTGATGTCACAATGCCCCATTGTGATGTCACTGATTTCCATTGTTATGTCACAATGCCCCATTGTGATGTCACTGAGTTCCATTGTGATGTCACAGTGTCCCATTGTGATGGCACAATGGCCCATTGTGATGTCACAATGCCCCATTGTGATGTCCCAGAGTTCCATTGTGATGTCACAATGCCCCATTGTGATGTCCCAGAGTTCCATTGTGATGTCACAATGCCCCATTGTGATGTCACAGAGTTCCATTGTAATGTCACAATGCTCCATTGTGATGTCACAATGCCCCATTGTGATGTCACTGAGTCCCATTGTGATGTCACAATGCCCCATTGTGATGTCACTGAGTTCCATTGTGATGTCACAATGCCCCAGTGTGATGTCACAGAGTTCCATTGTGATGTCACAATGCCCCATTGTGATGTCACAATGTCCCATTGTAATGTCACAATGGCCCATTGTGATGTCACAATGTTCCATTGTGATGTCACAATGCCCCATTGTGATGTCCCAGAGTTCCATTGTGATGTCACTGAGTTCCATTCTGATGTCACAATGCCCCATTGTGATGTCACAGTGTTCCATTGTGATGTCACAATGCCCCATTGTGATGTCACAGTTCCATTGTGATGTCACTGAGTTCCATTGTGATGTCACAATGCCCCATTGTGATGTCACTGAGTTCCATTGTGATGTCACAATGCCCCATTGTGATGTCACAGAGTTCCATTGTAATTTCACAATGCCCCATTGTGATGTCACAGAGTTACATTGTGATGTCACAATGCCCCATTGTGATGTCACTGAGTTCCATTGTGATTTCGCGGTCACAGAGTTCCATTGTGATGTCACAATGCCCCATTGTGATGTCACTGAGTTCCATTGTGATGTCACAATGCCCCATTGTGATGTCACAGAGTTCCATTGTGATCTCACAATGCCCCATTGTGATGTCACTGAGTTCCATTGTGATGTCACAATGCCCCATTGTGATGTCACTGAGTTCCATTGTGATGTCACAGTGGCCCATTGTGATGTCACAGAGTTCCATTGTGATGTCACAATGCCCCATTGTGATGTCACTGAGTTCCATTGTGATGTCACAATGCCCCATTGTGATGTCACAGAGTTCCAATGTGATGTCACAATGCCCCATTGTGATGTCACAGAGTTCCATTGTAATGTCACAATGCCCCATTGTGATGTCACAGAGTTCCATTGTGATGTCACAATGCCCCATTGTGATGTCACTGAGTTCCATTGTGATGTCACTGAGTTCCATTGTGATGTCACATGCCTGATTCAGAGTTCCATTGTGATGTCACAATGCCCCATTGTGATATCACTGAGTTCCATTGTGATGTCACAATGCCCCATTGTGATGTCACAGTGTTCCATTGTGATGTCACAATGCCCATTGTGATGTCACAATTCCATTGTGATGTCACAATGCCCCATTGTGATGTCACAATGCCCCATTGTGATGTCCCAGAGTTCCATTGTGATGTCACAATGCCCCATTGTGATGTCACAAAGTTCCATTGTGATGTCACAATGCCCCATTGTGATGTCACAGAGTTCCATTGTGATGTCACAATGCCCCATTGTGATGTCACAATTCCATTGTGATGTCACAATGCCCCATTGTGATGTCACAGAGTTCCATTGTGATGTCACAATGCCCCATTGTGATGTCCCTGAGTTCCATTGTGATGTCACTATGCCCCATTGTGATGTCACAATGTTCCATTGTGATGTCACAAGCCCCATTGTGATGTCACAATGCCCCATTGTGATGTCACTGAGTTCCATTGTGATGTCACAATGCCCAATTGTGATGTCACAGAGTTCCATTGTGATGTCACAATGCCCCATTGTGATGTCACTGAGTTCCATTGTGATGTCACAATGCCCCACTCTGATGTCACTGAGTTCCATTGTGATATAACTGAGTTCCATTGTGATGTCACAATGCCCCATTGTGATGTCACTGAGTTCAATTGTAATGTCACAATGCCCCATTGTGATGCCCCAGAGTTCCATTGTGATGTCACAATGCCCCATTGTGATGTCACAGAGTTCCATTGTAATTTCACAATGCCCCATTGTGATGTCACTGAGTTCCATTGTGATGTCACAATGCCCCATTGTGATGTCACTAAGTTCCATTGTGATAACACTGAGTTCCATTGTGATGTCACAATGCTCCATTGTTATGTCACAGAGTTCCATTGTGATTTCACAATGCCCCATTGTGATGTCACAGAGTTTCATTGTGATGTCACAATGCCCCATTGTGATGTCACTGAGTTCCATTGTGATGTCACAATGCCCCATTGTGATGTCACAGAGTTCCATTGTGATGTCACAATGCCCCATTGTGATGTCACAGAGTTCCATTGAGATGTCACAATGCCCCATTGTGATGTCACTGAGTTCCATTGTGATGTCACAATGCCCCATTGTGATGTCACTGAGTTCCATTGTTATGTCACAATGCCCCATTGTGATGTCACTAAGTTCCATTGTGATACACTGAGTTCTATTGTGATGTCACAATGCCCCATTGTGATGTCACTGAGTTCCATTGTGATGTCACAATGCCCCATTGTGATGTCACTGAGTTCCATTGTGATGTCACAATGCCCCATTGTGATGTCACTGAGTTCCATTGTGATGTCACAATGCCCCATTGTGATGTCACTGAGTTCCATTGTGATGTCACAATGCCCCATTGTGATGGCACAATGTCCCATTGTGATGTCACAATGCCCCATTGTGATGTCACAGAGTTCCATTGTGATGTCACAATGCCCCATTGTGATGTCACAGAGTTCCATTGTGATGTCACAATGCCCCATTGTGATGTCACTGAGTTCCATTGTGATGTCACAATGCCCCATTGTGATGTCACAGAGTTCCATTGTGATGTCACAATGGCCCATTGTGATGTCACAATGCATTGTGATGTCACAAAGCCCCATTGTGATGTCACAGAGTTCCATTGTGATGTCACAATGCCCCATTGTGATGTCACAGAGTTCCATTGTGATGTCACAATGCCCCATTGTGATGTCACAATGTCCCATTGTGATGTCACAATGGCCCATTGTGATGTCACAGAGTTCCATTGTGATGTCACAATGCCCCATTGTGATGTCACAGAGTTCCATTGTGATGTCACATTGATGTCACAATGTCCCATTGTGATGTCACAATGCCCCATTGTGATGTCACAATGTCCCATTGTGATGTCACAATGCCCCATTGTGATGTCACAGAGTTCCATTGTGATGTCACAATGCCCCATTGTGATGTCACAGAGTTCCATTGTGATGTCACAATGCCCCATTGTGATGTCACTGAGTTCCATTGTGATGTCACAATGCCCCATTGTGATGTCACAGAGTTCCATTGTGATGTCACAATGCCCATTGTGATGTCACTGAGTTCCATTGTGATGTCACAATGCCCCATTGTGATGTCACAGAGTTCCATTGTGATGTCACAATGCCCCATTGTGATGTCACTGAGTTCCATTGTGATGTCACAATGCCCCATTGTGATGTCACAGAGTTCCATTGTGATGTCACAATGCCCCATTGTGATGTCACTGAGTTCCATTGTGATGTCACAATGCCCCATTGTGATGTCACAGTGCTCCATTGTGATGTCACATGGTTCTATTGTGATGTCACAATGTCCCATTGTGATGTCACAGTGTTCCATTGTGGTGTCACAATGCCCCATTGTGATGTCACAGTGTTCCATTGTGATGTCACAATGCCCCACTGTGATGTCACTATGCTCCATTGTGATGTCACAGTGTTCCATTGTGATGTCACAATGCCCCATTGTGATGTCACTGAGTTCCATTGTGATGTCACAATGCCCCATTGTGATGTCACAGAGTTCCAATGTGATGTCACAATGCCCCATTGTGATGTCACTGAGTTCCATTGTGATGTCACAATGCCCCATTGTGATGTCACTGAGTTCCATTGTGATGTCACAATGTCCCATTGTGATGTCACAATGTCCCATTGTGATGTCACAGTGTTCCATTGTGATGTCACAATGCCCCATTGTGATGTCACAGAGTTCCATTGTGATGTCACAATGCCCCATTGTGATGTCACTGAGTTCCATTGTGATGTCACAATGCCCCATTGTGATGTCACTGAGTTCCATTGTGATGTCACAATGCCCCATTGTGATGTCACTGAGTTCCATTGTGATGTCACAATGTCCCATTGTGATGTCACAATGCCCCATTGTGATGTCACAGAGTCCCATTGTGATGTCACAATGCCTCCATTGTGATGTCACAATGCCCCATTGTGATGTCCCTGAGTTCCATTGTGATGTCACAATGCCCCATTGTGATTTCACTGAGTTCCATTGTGATGTCACAATGCCCCATTGTGATGTCACTGAGTTCCATTGTGATGTCACAATGCCCCATTGTGATGTCACTGAGTTCCATTGTGATGTCACAATGCCCCCATTGTGATGTCACTGAGTTCCATTGTGATGTCACAATGCCCCATTGTGATGTCACTGAGTTCCATTGTGATGTCACTGAGTTCCATTGTGATGTCACAATGCCCCATTGTGATGTCACTGAGTTCCATTGTGATGTCACAATGCCCCATTGTGATGTCACAGAGTTCCATTGTGATGTCACAATGCCCCATTGTGATGTCACAGAGTTCCATTGTGATTTCACAATGCCCCATTGTGATGTCACAGAGTTCCATTGTGATGTCACAATGCCCCATTGTGATGTCACTGAGTTCCATTGTGATGTCACTGTGTCCCATTGTGATGTCACTATGCCCCATTGTGATGTCACAGAGTTCCATTGTGATGTCACAATGCCCCATTGTGATGTCACAGAGTTCCATTGTGATGTCACAATGCCCCATTGTGATGTCACTGAGTTCCATTGTGATGTCACAATGCCCCATTGTGATGTCACAGAGTTCCATTGTGATGTCACAATGCCCCATTGTGATGTCACAGAGTTCCATTGTGATGTCACAATGCCCCATTGTGATGTCACAGAGTTCCATTGTGATGTCACAATGCCCCATTGTGATGTCACTGAGTTCCATTGTGATGTCACAATGCCCCACTGTGATGTCACTGAGTTCCATTGTGATATCACTGAGTTCCATTGTGATGTCACAATGCCCCATTGTGATGTCACTGAGTTCCATTGTGATGTCACAATGCCCCATTGTGATGTCACAGAGTTCCATTGTGATGTCACAATGCCCCACTGTGATGTCACTGAGTTCCATTGTGATGTCACAATGCCCCATTGTGATGTCACTGAGTTCCATTGTGATGTCACAGTGCCCCATTGTGATGTCACAATTTGTGATGTCACAATGCCCCATTGTGATGTCACAGAGTTCCATTGTGATGTCACTATGCCCCATTGTGATGTCACAATGTTCCATTGTGATGTCACTGAGTTCCATTGTGATGTCACAATGCCCCATTGTGATGTCACAGAGTTCCATTGTGATGTCACAATGCCCCATTGTGATGTCACTGAGTTCCATTGTGATGTCACAATGCCCCATTGTGATGTCACAGAGTTCCATTGTGATGTCACAATGCCCCATTGTGATGTCACAGAGTTCCATTGTGATGTCACAATGCCCCATTGTGATGTCACTGAGTTCCATTGTGATGTCACAATGCCCCATTGTGATGTCACAATGCCCATTGTGATATCACAGAGTTCTATTGTGATGTCACAATGTTCCATTGTGATGTCACTGAGTTCCATTGTGATGTCACAATGCCCCATTGTGATGTCACAAGTTGTGTCACTATTGTGATGTCACAATGCCCCATTGTGATGTCACTGAGTTCCATTGTGATGTCACAATGCCCCATTGTGATGTCACAGTGTTCCATTGTGATGTCACTATGCCCCATTGTGATGTCACTATGTCCCATTGTGATGTCACAGTGTCCCATTGTGATGTCACAATGCCCCATTGTGATGTCACAGAGTTCCATTGTGATGTCACAATGTCCCATTGTGATGTCACAGTGTTCCATTGTGATGTCACAATGTTGCCCCATTGTGATGTCACTGAGTTCCATTGTGATGTCAAAATGCCCCATTGTGATGTCACTGAGTTCCATTGTGATGTCACAATGCCCCATTGTGATGTCACTGAGTTCCATTGTGATGTCACAGTGTTCCATTGTGATGTCACAGTGGCCCATTGTGATGTCACAATGCCCCATTGTGATGTCCCAGAGTTCCATTGTGATGTCACAATGCCCCATTGTGATGTCACAGAGTTCCATTGTGATGTCACAATGCCCCATTGTGATGTCACTGAGTTCCATTGTGATGTCACAATGCCCCATTGTGATGTCACAATGCCATTGTGATGTCACATGCCCATTGTGATGTCACAATGCCCCATTGTGATGTCACAGAGTTCCATTGTGATGTCACAATGCCCCATTGTGATGTCACTGAGTTCCATTGTGATGTCACAATGCCCCATTGTGATGTCACTGAGTTCCATTGTGATGTCACAATGCCCCATTGTGATGTCACAGAGTTCCATTGTGATGTCACAATGCCCCATTGTGATGTCACAGAGTTCCATTGTGATGTCACAATGCCCCATAGTGATGTCACAGAGTTCCATTGTGATGTCACAATGCCCCAATGTGATGTCACAGAGTTCCATTGTTATGTCACAGAGTTCCATTGTGGTGTCACAATGCCCCATTGTGATGTCACTGAGTTCCATTGTGATGTCACAATGCCCCATTGTGATGTCACAGAGTTCCATTGTGATGTCACAATGCCCCATTGTGATGTCACAGAGTTCCACTGTGATGTCACAATGCCCCATTGTGATGTCACAGAGTTCCATTGTGATGTCACAATGGCCCAATGTGATGTCACAGAGTTCCACTGTGATGTCACAATGCCCCATAGTGATGTCACAGAGTTCCATTGTGATGTCACAATGCCCCATTGTGATGTCACAATGCACCATTGTGATGTCCCAGAGTTCCATTGTGATGACACTGAGTTCCATTGTGATGTCACAATGCCCCATCTGATGTCACTGAGTTCCATTGTGATGTCACTGAGTTCCATTGTGATGTCACAATGCCCCATTGTGATGTCACAGAGTTCCATTGTGATGTGACAATGCCCCATTGTGATGTCACAGAGTTCCATTGTGATGTCACAATGCCCCATAGTGATGTCACTGAGTTCCATTGTGATGTCACAATGCCCCATTGTGATGTCACTGAGTTCCATTGTGATAATGAGTTCTATAGTGATGTCACAATGTCCCATTGTGATGTCACTGAGTTCCATTGTGGTGTCAAAATGCCCCATTGTGATGTCACAGAGTTCCATTGTGATGTCACTTTGCCTCCATTGTGATGTCACAGAGTTCCATTGTGGTGTCACAATGGCCCAATGTGATGTCACTGAGTTCCATTGTGATGTCACAATGCCCCATAGTGATGTCAGAAAGTTCCATTGTGATGTCACAATGCCCCAATGTGATGTCACTGAGTTCCATTGTGATGTCACAATGCCCCAATGTGATGTCACAGAGTTCCATTGTATTGTCACAATGCCCCATAGTGATGTCACAGAGTTCCATTGTGATGTCACAATGCCCCATTGTGATGTCACTGAGTTCCATTATGATGCCACAATGCCCCATTGTGATGTCACTGAGTTCCATTGTGATGTCACAATGCCCCTTTGTGATGTCACAATGCCCCTTTGTGATGTCACAATGCCCCATTGTGATGTCACTGAGTTCCATTGTGATGTCACAATGCCCCATTGTGATGTCACAATGCCCCATTGTGATGTCCCAGAGTTCCATTGTGATGACACTGAGTTCTATTCTGATTTCACAATGCCCCTTTGTGATGTCACAGTGTTCCATTGTGATGTCACAATGGCCCATTGTGATGTCACAATGCCCCATTGTGATGTCCCAGAGTTCAATTGTAATGTCACAATGCCCCATTGTGATGTCACAGAGTTCCATTGTGATGGCACACTGGTTCTATTGTGATGTCACAATGCTCCATTGTGATGTCACAGAGTTCCATTGTGATGTCACAATGCCCCATTGTGATGTCACTGACTTCCATTGTGATGTCACAATGCCCCACTCTGATGTCACTGAGTTCCATTGTGATAAAACTGAGTTCCATTGTGATGTCACAATGCCCCATTGTGATGTCACTGAGTTCCATTGTGATGTCACAATGCCCCATTGTGATGCCCCGAGTTCCATTGTGATGTGACAATGCTCCATTGTGATGTCACAGAGTTCCATTGTATTTTCACATTGCCCCATTGTGATGTCACAGAGTTCCATTGTGATGTCACAATGCCCCATTGTGATGTCACTGAGTTCCATTGTGATAACTCTGAGTTCTATTGTGATGTCACAATGCTCCATTGTGATGTCACAGAGTTCCATTGTGATTTCACAATGCCCCATTGTGATGTCACAGATTCCATTGTGATGTCACAATGCCCCAATCTGATGTCACTGAGTTCCATTGTGATAAACTGAGTTCCATTGTGATGTCACAATGCCCCATTGTGATGTCACTGAGTTCCATTGTGATGTCACAATGCCCCATTGTGATGTCACAGAGTTCCATTGCGATGTCACAATGGCCCATTGTGATGGCACTGAGTTCCATTGTGTTGTCACAATGCCCCATTGTGATATCACTGAGTTCTATTGTGATGTCACAATGCCCCATTGTGATGTCACAGTGTTCCATTGTGATGTCACAATGGTCTATTGTGATGTCACAATGCCCCAATGTGATGTCACAGAGTTCCATTGTGATGTCACAATGCCCCATTGTGATGTCACAGAGTTCCATTGTGATGTCACAATGCCCCATTGTGATGTCACTGAGTTCCATTGTGATGTCACAATGCCCAATTGTGATGTCACTGAGTTCCATTGTGATGTCACAATGCCCCATTGTGATTTCACACTGTTCCATTGTGATGTCACAATGTTCCATTGTGATGTCACAATGCCTCATTGTGATGTCACAGAGTTCCATTGTGATGTCACAATGGCCTATTGTGATGTCACTGAGTTCCATTGTGATGTCACAATGCCCCATTGTGATGTCACTGAGTTCCATTGTGATGTCACAATGCCCCATTGTGATGTCACAGGTTCCATTGTGATGTCACAATGCCCCATTGTGATGTCACAGAGTTCCATTGTGATGTCACAGAGTTCCATTGTGATGTCACTGTTCCATTGTGATGTCACAATGCCTCATTGTGATGTCACAGTGTTCCATTGTATTGTCACAATGGCACATTGTGATGTCACAGAGTTCCATTGTGATGTCACTATGCCCCATTGTGATGTCACTGAGTTCCATTGTGATGTCACAATGCCCCACTGTGATGTCACTGAGTTCCATTGTGATAACACTGAGTTCTATTGTGATGTCACAATGCCCCATTGTGATGTCACTGAGTTCCATTGTGATGTCACAATGCCCCATTGTGATGTCACTGAGTTCCATTGTGATAACACTGAGTTCTATTGTGATGTCACAATGCCCCATTGTGATGTCACAGAGTTCCATTGTGATTTCACAATGCCCCATTGTGATGTCACTGAGTTCCATTGTGATGTCACAATGCCCCATTGTGATGTCACAGAGTTCCAGTGTGATGTCACAATGCCCCATTGTGATGTCACAGAGTTCCATTGTGATGTCACAATGCCCCATTGTGATGTCACTGAGTTCCATTGTGATGTCACAATGCCCCATTGTGATGTCACAATTTCCCATTGTGATGTCACTTTGTTCCATTGTGATGTCACAGAGTTCCATTGTGATGTCACAATGCCCCATTGTGATGTCACTGAGTTCCATTGTGATGTCACAATGTCCCATTGTGATGTCACAGTGTTCCATTGTGATGTCACAATGCCCCATTGTGATGTCACAGAGTTCCATTGTGATATCACAGAGTTCCATTGTGGTGTCACAATGCCCCATTGTGATGTCACTGAGTTCCATTGTTATGTCACAATGCCCCATTGTGATGTCACTGAGTTCCATTGTGATCTCACAATGCCCCATTGTGATGTCACTGAGTTCCATTGTGATGTCACAATGCCTCATTGTGATGTCACAGTGTTCCATTGTAATGTCACAATGCCCCATTGTGATGTCACTGAGTTCCATTGTGATGTCACTGTGCCCCATTGTGATGTCACTGAGTTCCATTGTGATGTCACAATGCCCCATTGTGATGTCACTGAGTTCCATTGTAATAACACTGAGTTCTATAGTGATGACACAATGTCCCATTGTGATGTCACAGAGTTCCATTGTGATGTCACAATGCCTCATTGTGATGTCACAGAGTTCCATTGTGATGTCACAATGCCCCATTGTGATGTCACAGAGTTCCATTGTGATGTCACAATGCCCCATTGTGATGTCACAGAGTTCCATTGTGATGTCACAATGCCCCATTGTGATGTCACAGAGTTCCATTGTGATGTCACAATGCCCCATTGTGATGTCACTGAGTTCCATTGTGATGTCACAATGCCCCACTGTGATGTCACTGAGTTCCATTGTGATAACACTGAGTTCTATTGTGATGTCACAATGCCCCATTGTGATGTCACTGAGTTCCATTGTGATGTCACAATGCCCCATTGTGATGTCACTGAGTTCCATTGTGATAACACTGAGTTCTATTGTGATGTCACAATGCTCCATTGTGATGTCACAGAGTTCCATTGTGATTTCACAATGCCCCATTGTGATGTCACAGAGTTCCATTGTGATGTCACAATGCCCCATTGTGATGTCACTGAGTTCCATTGTGATGTCACAATGCCCCATTGTGATGTCACAGAGTTCCAGTGTGATGTCACAATGCCCCATTGTGATGTCACAGAGTTCCATTGTGATGTCACAATGCCCCATTGTGATGTCACAGAGTTCCATTGTTATGTCACATGAGTTCCATTGTGGTGTCACAATGCCCCATTGTGATGTCACTGAGTTCCATTGTGATGTCACAATGGCCCATCGTGATGTCACAATGCCCCATTGTGATGTCACAGAGTTCCATTGTGATCTCACAATGCCCCATTGTGATGTCACTGAGTTCCATTGTGATGTCACAATGCCTCATTGTGATGTCACAGAGTTCCATTGTGTTGTCACAATGCCCCATTGTGATGTCACAGAGTTCCATTGTGATGTCACAATGCCCCATTGTGATGTCACTGAGTTCCATTGTGATGTCACAATGCCCCATTGTGATGTCAGAGAGTTCCATTGTGATGTCACAATGCCCCATTGTGATGTCACAGAGTTCCATTGTGATGTCACAATGGCCCATTGTGATGTCACTCAGTTCCATTGTGATGTCACTATCCCCCATTGTGATGTCACTTTGTTCCATTGTGATGTCACTGAGTTCCATTGTGATGTCACAATGCCCCATTGTGATGTCACAGAGTTCAATTGTGATGTCACAATGCCCCATTGTGATGTCACAGAGTTCCATTGTGATGTCACAATGCCCCATTGTGATGTCACAGAGTTCCATTGTGATGTCACAATGGCCCATTGTGATTTCACAGAGTTCCATTGTGATGTCACAATTCACCATTGTGATGTCACTGAGTTCCATTGGGATGTCAAAATGCCCCATTGTGAGGTCACAATTCATCATTGTGAAGTCACTTTGTTCCATTGTGATGTCACTGTGTTCTATTGTGATGTCACAATGCCCCATTGTGATGTCACTGAGTTCCATTGTGATGTCACAATGCCTCATTGTGATGTCCCAGAGTCCCATTGTGATGTCACAATGCCCCAATGTGATGTCACAGAGTTCCATTGTATTGTCACAATGCCCCATAGTGATGTCACAGAGTTCCATTGTGATATCACAATGCCCCATTGTGATGTCACTGAGTTCCATTGTGATGTCACAATGCCCAATTGTGATGTCACTGAGTTCGATTGTGATGTCACAATGCCCCATTGTGATGCCACTGAGTTCCATTGTGATGTGACAATGCCCCATTGTGATGTCACAGAGTTCCATTGTGATTTCACAATGCCCCATTGTGATGTCACAGAGTTCCATTGTGATGTCACAATGCCCCATTGTGATGTCACTGAGTTCCATTGTGATGACACTGAGTCTATTGTGATGTCACAATGCTCCATTGTGATGTCACAGAGTTCCATTGTGATGTCACAATGCCCCATTGTGATGTCACTGACTTCCATTGTGATGTCACAATGCCCCACTCTGATGTCACTGAGTTCCATTGTGATAACACTGAGTTCCATTGTGATGTCACAATGCCCCATTGTGATGTCACTGAGTTCCATTGTGATGTCACAATGCCCCATTGTGATGTCACAGAGTTCCATTGTGATGTCACAATGCCCCATTGTGATGTCACAGAGTTCCATTGTGATGTCACAATGCCCCATTGTGATATCACAGAGTTCCATTGTGATGTCACAATGCCCCATTGTGATGTCACAGTGTTCCATTGTGATGTCACAAAGGTCCTATTGTGATGTCAAAATGCCCCAATGTGATGTCCCAGAGTTCCATTGTGATGTCACAATGCCCCATTGTGATGTCACAGAGTTCCATTGTGATGTCACAATGCCCCATTGTGATGTCACTGAGTTCCAATGTGATGTCACAATGCCCAATTATGATGTCACTGAGTTCCATTGTGATGTCACAATGCCCCATTGTGATGTCACAGTGTTCCATTGTGATGTCACAATGCCCCATTGTGATGTCACAATACCTCATTGTGATGTCACAGAGTTCCATTGTGATGTCACAATGGCCCATTTTGATGTCACTGAGTTCCATTGTGATGTCACAATGCCCCATTATGATGTCACTGAGTTCCATAGTGATGTCACAATGCCCCATTGTGATGTCACAGCGTTCCATTGAGATGTCACAATGACCCCATTGTGATGTCCCAGAGTTCCATTGTTATGTCACAGAGTTCCATTGTGGTGTCACAATGCCCCATTGTGATGTCACTGAGTTCCATTGTGATGTCACAATGCCTCATTGTGATGTCACAGTGTTCCATTGTATTGTCACAATGGCCCATTGTGATGTCACAGAGTTCCATTGTGATGTCACTATGCCCCATTGTGATGTCACTGAGTTCCATTGTGATGTCACAATGCCCCATTGTGATGTCACTGAGTTCCATTGTGATAACACTGAGTTCTATTGTGATGTCACAATGCCCCATTGTGATGTCACTGAGTTCCATTGTGATGTCACAATGCCCCATTGTGATGTCACTGAGTTCCATTGTGATAACACTGAGTTCTATTGTCATGTCACAATTCCCCATTGTGATGTCACAGAGTTACATTGTGATTTCACAATGCCCCATTGTGATGTCACAGAGTTCCATTGTGATGTCACAATGCCCCATTGTGATGTCACTGAGTTCCATTGTGATGTCACAATGCCCCATTGTGATGTCACAGAGTTCCAGTGTGATGTCACAATGCCCCATTGTGATGTCACAGCGTTCCATTGTGATGTCACAATGCCCCATTGTGATGTCAGAGAGTTCCATTGTGTTGTCACAATGCCCCATTGTGATGTCACAGAGTTCCATTGTGATGTCACAATGGCCCATTGTGATTTCACAGAGTTCCATTGTGATGTCACAATGCCCCATTGTGATGTCACTGAGTTCCATTGGGATGTCAAAATGCCCCATTGTGATGTCACAATTCACATTGTGAAGTCACTTTGTTCCATTGTGATGTCACTGAGTTCCATTGTGATGTCACAATGCCCCATTATGATGTCACTGAGTTCCATTGTGATGTCACAATGCCCCATTGTGATGTCACAGAGTTCCATTGAGATGTCACAATGCCCCATTGTGATGTCACAGAGTTCCATTGTGATGTCACAGAGTTCCATTATGGTGTCACAATGCCCCATTGTGATGTCACTGAGTTCCATTGTGATGTCACAATGCCCCATTGTGATCTCACAATGCCCCATTGTGATGTCACTGAGCTCCACTGTGATGTCACAATGCCTCATTGTGATGTCACAGTGTTCCATTGTATTGTCACAATGGCACATTGTGATGTCACTGAGTTCCATTGTGATGTCACTGTGCCCTATTGTGATGTCACTGTGCCCCATTGTGATGTCACTGAGTTCCATTGTGATGTCACATTGCCCCATTGTGATGTCACTGAGTTCCATTGTGATAACACTGAGTTCTATTGTGATGTCACAATGCCCCATTGTGATGTCACAGAGTTCCATTGTGATGTCACAATGCCTCATTGTGATGTCACAGTGTTCCATTGTAATGTCACAATGGCACATTGTGATGTCACAGAGTTCCATTGTGATGTCACTATGCCCCATTGTGATGTCACTGAGTTCCATTGTGATGTCACAATGCCCCATTGTGATGTCACTAAGTTCCATTGTGATGTCACTGAGTTCTATTGTGATGTCACAATGCCCCATTGTGATGTCACTGAGTTCCATTGTGATGTCACAATGCCCCATTGTGATGTCACTGAGTTCCATTGTGATAACACTGAGTTCTATTGTGATGTCACAATGCTCCATTGTGATGTCACAGAGTTCCATTGTGATTTCACAATGCCCCATTGTGATGTCACAGAGTTCCATTGTGATGCCACAATGCCCCATTATGATGTCACTGAGTTCCATTGTGATGTCACAATGCCCCATTGTGATGTCACAGAGTTCCATTGTGATGTCACAATGCCCCATTGTGATGTCACAGCATTCCATTGAGATGTCACAATGAACCATTGTGATGTCCCAGAGTTCCATTGTTATGTCACAGAGTTCCATTGTGGTGTCACAATGCCCCATTGTGATATCACTGAGTTCCATTGTGATGTCACAATGGCCCATTGTGATGTCACAGAGTTCCATTGTGATCTCACAATGCCCCATTGTGATGTCACAGAGTTCCACTGTGATGTCACAATGCCTCATGGTGATGTCACAGTGTTCCATTGGTTATTGCACAATGCCCCAGTGTGATGTCACAGAGTTCCATTGTGATCTCACAATGCCCCATTGTGATGTCACTGAGTTCCATGTGATGTCACAATGTCCCATTGTGATGTAACAGAGTTCCATTGTAATGTCACAATGCCCCATTGTGATGTCACAGAGTTCCATTGTGATGTCACAATGGCCCATTGTGATTTCACTCAGTTCCATTGTGATGTCACTATCTCCCATTGTGATGTCACTTTGTTCCATTGTGATGTCACTGCGTTCTATTGTGATGTCACAATGCCCCATTGTGATGTCACAGAGTTCCATTGTGATGTCACAATGCCCCACTGTGATGTCACAGAGTTCCATTGTGATGTCACAATGCCCCATTGTGATGTAACAGAGTTCCATTGTATTGTCACAATGCCCCATTGTGATGTCACAGAGTTCCATTGTGATGTCACAATGGCCCATTGTGATTTCACAGAGTTCCATTGTGATGTCACAATTCACAATTGTGATGTCACTGAGTTCCATTGGGATGTCAAAATGCCCCATTGTGAGGTCACAATTCATCATTGTGAAGTCACTTTGTTCCATTGTGATGTCACTGTGTTCTATTGTGATGTCACAATGCCCCATTGTGATGTCACTGAGTTCCATTGTGATGTCACAATGCCTCATTGTGATGTCACAGAGTCCCATTGTGATGTCACAATGCCCCAATGTGATGTCACAGAGTTCCATTGTACTGTCACAATGCCCCATTGTGACGTCACAGAGTTCCATTGTGATGTCACAATGCCCAATTGTGATGTCACTGAGTTCCTTTGTGATGTCACAATGCCTCATTGTGATGTCACTGAGTTCCATTGTGATGTTACAATGTCCCATTGTGATGTCACTGAGTTCCATTGTGATGTCACAATGCCCCATTGTGATGTCACCTAGTTCCATTGTAATAACACTGATTCTATAGTGATGACACAATGTCCCATTGTGATGTCACAGAGTTCCATTGTGATGTCACAATGCCTCATTGTGATGTCACAGTGTTACATTGTATTGTCACAATGGCACATTGTGATGTCACAGAGTTCCATTGTGGTGTCACAATGCCCCATTGTTATGTCACTGAGTTCCATTGTGATGTCACAATGCCCCACTGTGATGTCACTGAGTTCCATTGTGATAACAGAGTTCTATTGTGATGTCACAATGCCCCATTGTGATGTCACTGAGTTCCATTGTGACGTGACAATGCCCCATTGTGATGTCACAGAGTTCCATTGTATCTTCACAATGCCCCATTGTGATCTCACAGAGTTCCATTGTGATGTCACAATGCCCCATTGTGATGTCACTGAGTTCCATTGTGATGTCACAATGCCCCATTGTGATGTCACATAGTTCCATTGTGATAACACTGAGTTCTATAGTGATGACACAATGTCTCATTGTGATGTCACAGAGTTCCATTGTGATTTCACAATGCCTCATTGTGATGTCACAGTGTTACATTGTATTGTCACAATGGCACATTGTGATGTCACAGAGTTCCATTGTGGTGTCACAATGCCCCATTGTGATGTCACTGAGTTCCATTGTGATGTCACAATGCCCCACTGTGATGTCACTGAGTTCCATTGTGATAACAGAGTTCTATTGTGATGTCACAATGCCCCATTGTGATGTCACTGAGTTCCATTGTGATGTCAAAATGCCCCATTGTGATGTCACAGAGTTCCATTGTGATGTTCACAATGCCCCATTGTGATCTCACAGAGTTCCATTGTAATGTCACAATGCCCCATTGTGATGTCACTGAGTTCCATTGTGATGTCACAATGCCCCATTGTGATGTCACCTAGTTCCATTGTGATAACACTGAGTTCTATTGTGATGTCACAATGCCCCATTGTGATGTCACAGAGTTCCATTGTGATGTCACAATGCCTCATTGTGATGTCACAGTGTTCCATTGTGTTGTCACAATGGCACATTGTGATGTCACAGAGTTCCATTGTGGTGTCACAATGCCCCATTGTGATGTCACTGAGTTCCATTGTGATGTCACAATGCCCCACTGTGATGTCACTGAGTTCCATTGTGATAACACTGAGTTCTATTGTGATGTCACAATGCCCCATTGTGATGTCCCAGAGTTCCATTGTGATGTCACAATGCCCCATTGTGATGTCACTGAGTTCCATTGTAATAACTCTGAGTTCTATTGTGATGTCACAATGTCCCATTGTGATGTCACAGAGTTCAATTGTGGTGTCAAAATGCCCCATTGTGATGTCACTGAGTTCCATTGTGATGTCACAATGCCCCAATGTGATGTCACTGAGTTCCATTGTGATAACACTGATTTCTATTGTGATGTCACAATGCCCCATTGTGATGTCACTGAGTTCCATTGTGATGTGACAATGCCCCATTGTGATGTCACAGAGTTCCATTGTATCTTCACAATGCCCCATTGTGATCTCACAGAGTTCCATTGTGATGTCACAATGCCCCATTGTGATGTCACTGAGTTCCATTGTGATGTCACAATGCCCCATTGTGATGTCACCTAGTTCCATTGTGATAACACTGAGTTCTATAGTGATGTCACAATGTCCCATTGTGATGTCACAGAGTTCCATTGTGATGTCACAATGCCTCATTGTGATGTCACAGTGTTCCATTGTGATTGTCACAATGGCACATTGTGATGTCACAGAGTTCCATTGTGGTGTCACAATGCCCCACTGTGATGTCACTGAGTTCCATTGTGATGTCACAATGCCCCACTGTGATGTCACTGAGTTCCATTGTGATAACAGAGTTCTATTGTGATGTCACAATGCCCCATTGTGATGTCACTGAGTTCCATTGTGATGTGACAATGCCCCATTGTGATTTCACAGAGTTCCATTGTGATCTTCACAATGCCCCATTGTGATCTCACAGAGTTCCATTGTGATGTCACAATGCCCCATTGTGATGTCACTGAGTTCCATTGTGATGTCACAATGCCCCATTGTGATGTCACCTAGTTCCATTGTGATGACACTGAGTTCTATAGTGATGTCACAATGCCCCATTGTGATGTCACAGAGTTCCATTGTGATGTCACAATGCCCCATTGTGATGTCACAGTGTTACATTGTATTGTCACAATGCCACATTGTGATGTCACAAAGTTCCATTGTGGTGTCACAATGCCCCATTGTGATGTCACAGAGTTCCATTGTGATGTCACAATGCCCCACTGTGATGTCACTGAGTTCCATTGTGATAACACTGAGTTCTATTGTGATGTCACAATGCCCCATTGTGATGTCACTGAGTTCCATTGTGACGTCACAATGCCCCATTGTGATGTCACAGAGTTCCATTGTGATGTTCACAATGCCCCATTTTGATCTCACAGAGTTCCATTGTGATGTCACAATGCCCCATTGTGATGTCACTGAGTTCCATTGTGATGTCACAATGGCCCATTGTGATGTCACAATGCCCCATTGTGATGTCACAGAGTTCCATTGTGATGTCACAATGCCCCATTGTGATGTCACTGAGTTCCATTGTGATGTCACAATGCCCCATTGTGATGTCACAGAGTTCCATTGTGATGTCACAGTGTTCCATTGTGATGTCACAATGCCCCATTGTGATGTCACAATTACTCCATTGTGATGTCACAGAGTTCCATTGTGATGTCACAATGCCCAATTTTGATGTCACAGAGTTCCATTGTGATGTAACAATGCCCTATTGTGATGTCACAGAGTTCCATTGTGTTGTCCCAATGCCCCATTGTGATTTCACTGAGTTCCATTGTGATTTCACAATGCCCCATTGTGTTGTCACAGACTTCCATTGTGATGTCACAATGCCCCATTGTGATGTCACTGAGTTCCATTGTGATGTCACAATGCTTAGTTGTGATGTCACTGAGTTCCATTGTGATGTCAAAATGCCCCATTGTGATGTCACTGAGTTCCATTGTGATGTCACAATTTCCTATTGTGAAGTCACTTTGTTCCTTTTTGATGTCACTGCGTTCTATTGTGATGTCACAATGCGCTTTTGTGATGTCACTGAGTTCCATTGTGATGTGACAATGCCCCATTGTGATGTCCCAGAGTTCCATTGTGATGTCACAATGCCCCATTGTGATGTTACAGAGTTCCATTGTATTGTCACAATGCACCATTGTGATGTCACAGTGTTACATTGTGATGTCACAATGCCCAATTGTGATGTCACAATGGCAAATTGTGATGTCACAATGCCCCATTGTGATGTCACAGAGTTCCATTGTGATCTCACAATGCCCATTGTGATGTCACTGAGTTCCATTGTGATCTCAGAATGACCCATTGTGATGTCACAGAGTTCCATTGTGATGTCACAGTGCCCCATTGTGATGTCACAGAGTTCCATTATATTGTCACAATGCCACATTGTTATGTCACAGAGTTCCATTGTCTTGTCACAATGCCCCATTGTGATGTCACAGAGTTCCATTGTATTGTCACAATGCCCCATTGGGATGTCACAGCATTGTGATTACAAGTTCCATTGTGATGTCACAATGCCCCATTGTGATGTCACAATGCTTCCATTGTGATTGTCACAATGCCCCATTGTTATATCACAGAGATCCATTGTGATGTCACAATGCCCCATTGTGATGTCACAATGTTCCATTGTGATGACACAATGGCCTATTGTGATGTCACAATGCCCCAATGTGATGTCACAATGGCCTATTGTGATGTCACAATGCCCCAATGTGATGTCACAGAGTTCCATTGTGATTTCACAATGCCCCATTGTGATGTCACAGAGTTCCATTGTGTTTTCACAATGCCCCATTGTGATGTCACAGAGTTCCATTGTGATGTCACAATGCCCCATTGTGATGTCACTGAGTTCCATTGTGATAAAACTGAGTTCTATTGTGATGTCACAATGCCCCATTGTGATGTCACAGAGTTCCATTGTGATGTCACAATGCCCCATTGTGATGTCACTGAGTTCCATTGTAATAACTCTGAGTTCTATAGTGATGACACAATGTCCCATTGTGATGTCACAGAGTTCAATTGTGGTGTCAAAATGCCCCATTGTGATGTCACTGAGTTCCATTGTGATGTCACAATGCCCCAATGTGATGTCACTGAGTTCCATTGTGATAACACTGATTTCCATTGTGATGTCACAATGCCCCATTGTGATGTCACTGAGTTCCATTGTGATGTGACAATGCCCCATTGTGATGTCACAGAGTTCCATTGTATCTTCACAATGCCCCACTGTGATCTCACAGAGTTCCATTGTGATGTCACAATGCCCCATTGTGATGTCACTGAGTTCCATTGTGATGTCACAATGCCCCATTGTGATGTCACCTAGTTCCATTGTAATAACACTGTCTTCTATAGTGATGTCACAATGTCCCATTGTGATGTCACAGAGTTCCAATGTGATGTCACAATGCCTCATTGTGATGTCACAGTGTTACATTGTATTGTCACAATGGCACATTGTGATGTCACAGAGTTCCATTGTGGTGTCACAATGCCCCACTGTGATGTCACTGAGTTCCATTGTGATGTCACAATGCCCCACTGTGATGTCACTGAGTTCCATTGTGATAACATGAGTTCTATTGTGATGTCACAATGCCCCATTGTGATGTCACTGAGTTCCATTGTGATGTGACAATGCCCCATTGTGATTTCACAGAGTTCCATTGTATCTTCACAATGCCCCATTGTGATCTCACAGAGTTCCATTGTGATGTCACAATGCCCCATTGTGATGTCACTGAGTTCCATTGTGATGTCACAATGCCCCATTGTGATGTCACCTAGTTCCATTGTAATAACACTGAGTTCTATAGTGATGTCACAATGCCCCATTGTGATGTCACAGAGTTCCATTGTGATGTCACAATGCCCCATTGTGATGTCACAGTGTTCCATTGTATTGTCACAATGGCACATTGTGATGTCACAAAGTTCCATTGTGGTGTCACAATGCCCCATTGTGATGTCACTGAGTTCCATTGTGATGTCACAATGCCCCACTGTGATGTCACTGAGTTCCATTGTGATGACACTGAGTTCTATTGTGATGTCACAATGCCCCATTGTGATGTCACTGAGTTCCATTGTGACGTCACAATGCCCCATTGTGATGTCACAGAGTTCCATTGTGATGTTCACAATGCCCCATTTTGATCTCACAGAGTTCCATTGTGATGTCACAATGCCCCATTGTGATGTCACTGAGTTCCATTGTGATGTCACAATGGCCCATTGTGATGTCACAATGCCCCATTGTGATGTCCCAGAGTTCCATTGTGATGTCACAATGCCCCATTGTGATGTCACTGAGTTCCATTGTGATGTCACAATGCCCCATTGTGATGTCACAGTGTTCCATTGTGATGTCACAGTGTTCCATTGTGATGGCACAATGCCCCATTGTGATGTCACAATGCCCCATTGTGATGTCACAGAGTTCGATTGTGATGTCACAATGCCCAATTTTGATGTCACAGAGTTCCATTGTATTGTCACAATGCCCCATTGTGATGTCACAGAGTTCCATTGTATTGTCCCAATGCCCCATTGTGATGTCACTGAGTTCCATTGTGATTTCGCAATGCCCCATTGTGTTGTCACAGACTTCCATTGTGATGTCACAATGCCCCATTGTGATGTCACTGAGTTCCATTGTGATGTCACAATGCTTAGTTGCGATGTCACTGAGTTCCATTGTGATGTCAAAATGCCCCATTGTGATGTCACCGAGTTCCATTGTCATGTCACAATTTCCTATTGTGAAGTCACTTTGTTCCTTTTTGATGTCACTGCGTTCTATTGTGATGTCGCAATGCGCTTTTGTGATGTCACTGAGTTCCATTGTGATGTGACAATGCCCCATTGTGATGTCCCAGAGTTCCATTGTGATGTCACAATACCCCATTGTGATGTTACAGAGTTCCATTGTATTGTCACAATGCACCATTGTGATGTCACAGAGTTACATTGTGATGTCACAATGCCCAATTGTGATGTCACAATGGCAAATTGTGATGTCACAATGCCCCATTGTGATGTCACAGAGTTCCATTGTGATCTCACAATGCCCATTGTGATGTCACTGAGTTCCATTGTGATCTCAGAATGACCCATTGTGATGTCACAGAGTTCCATTGTGATGTCACAATGCGCCATTGTGATGTCACAGAGTTCCATTATATTGTCACAATGCCACATTCTTATGTCACAGAGTTCCATTGTGTTGTCACAATGGCCCCCCATTGTGATGTCACAGAGTTCCATTGTATTGTCACAATGCCCCATTGGGATGTCACAGAGTTCCATTGTGATATCACAATGCCCCATTGTGATGTCACAATGCTCCATTGTATTGTCACAATGCCCCATTGTTATATCACAGAGATCCATTGTGATGTCACAATGCCCCATTGTGATGTCACAATGTTCCATTGTGATGACACAATGGCCTATTGTGATGTCACAATGCCCCAATGTGATGTCACAATGGCCTATTGTGATGTCACAATGCCCCAATGTGATGTCACAGAGTTCCATTGTGGTTTCACAATGCCCCATTGTGATGTCACAGGGTTCCATTGTGATTTCACAATGCCCCATTGTGATGTCACAGAGTTCCATTGTGATGTCACAATGCCCCATTGTGATGTCACTGAGTTCCATTGTGATAAAACTGAGTTCTATTGTGATGTCACAATGCCCCATTGTGATGTCACTGAGTTCCATTGTGATGTCACTGAGTTCGATTGTGATGTCACAATGCCCCATTGTGATTTCACAGTTCCATTGTGATGTCACAATGCCCCATTGTGACTTCACAGAGTTCCATTGTTTTGTCACAATGCCCCATTGTGATGTCACTGAGTTCCATTGTGATGTCACTGAGTTCCATTGTGATGTCACAATGCCCCATTGTGATTTCACACGTTTCCATTGTGATGTCACAATGCCCCATTGTGATGTCACAGAGTTCCATTGTGATCTCACAATGCCCCATTGTGATGTCACAGAGTTCCATTGTGATGTCACAATGCCCCATTGTGATGTCACTGAGTTCCATTGCGATGTCACAATGCCCCATTGTGATGTCACAGAGTTCCATTGTATTGTCACAATGCCCCATTGTGATATCACAGAGTTCCATTGTGATGTCACAATGCCCCATTGTGATGTCACAGTGTTCCATTGTGATGTCACAATGGCCTATTGTGATCTCACAATGCCCCAATGTGATGTCCCAGAGTTCCATTGTGATGTCACAATGCCCCATTGTGACGTCACAGAGTTCCATTGTGATGTCACAATGCCCCATTGTGATGTCACTGAGTTCCATTGTTTTGGTCACAATGCCCCATTGTGATGTCACTGAGTTCCATTGTGATATCACAATGCCCCATTGTGATGTCACAATGCCCCATTGTGATGTCACTGAGTTCCATTGTGATGTCACAATGCCCCATTGTGATGTCAAAGAGTTCCATGGTTTTGTGATGTCACAATGCCCCATTGTGATGTCACAGCGTTCCATTGAGATGTCACAATGAACCATTGTGATGTCCCAGAGTTCCATTGTTATGTCACAGAGTTCCATTGTGTGTCTGTCACAATGCCCCATTGTGATGTCACTGAGTTCCATTGTGATGTCACAATGCCCCATTGTGATGTCACTGAGTTCCACTGTGATGTCAAAATGCCTCATGGTGATGTCACAGTGTTCCATTGTATTGTCACAATGCCCCATTGTGATGTCACAGAGTTCCATTGTGATGTCACAATGCCCCATTGTGAAGTCACTTTGTTCCATTGTGATGTCACTGTGTTCTATTGTGATGTCACAATGCCCCATTGTGATGTCACTGAGTTCCATTGTGATGTCACAATGCCTCATTGTGATGTCACAGAGTTCCATTGTGATGTCACAATGCCCCAGTGTGATGTCACAGAGTTCCATTGTGTTGTCACAATGCCCCATAGTGATGTCACAGAGTTCCATTGTAATGTCACAATGCCCCATTGTGATGTCACAGTGTTCCATTGTGATGTCACAATGCCCCATTATGATGTCACTGAGTTCCATAGTGATGTCACAATGCCCCATTGTGATCTCACAGAGTTCCATTGTGATGTCACAATGCCCCATTGTGATGTCACAGAGTTCCATTGTGATGTCACAATGCCCCATTGTGATGTCACAGTGTTCCATTGTGATGTCACAATGCCCCATTATGATGTCACTGAGTTCCATAGTGATGTCACAATGCCCCATTGTGATGTCACAGAGTTCCATTGTGATGTCACAATGCCCCATTGTGATGTAACAGCGTTCCATTGAGATGTCACAATGCCCCATTGTGATGTCCCAGAGTTCCATTGTTATGTCACAGAGTTCCATTGTGGTGTCACAATGCCCCATTGTGATGTCACTGAGTTCCATTGTGATGTCACAATGGCCCATTGTGATGTCACAATGCCCCATTGTGATGTCACAGAGTTCCATTGTGATGTCACAATGCCCCATTGTGATGTCACTGAGTTCCACTGTGATGTCACAATGCCTCATATGTGATGTCACTGAGTTCCATTGTGATGTCACAATGCCTCATTGTGATGTCACAGAGTTCCATTGTGATGTCACAATGTCCCATTGTGATGTAACAGAGTTCCATTGTGATTGTCACAATGCCCCATTGTGATGTCACAGTGTTCCATTGTGATGTCACAATGCCCCATTGTGATGTCACAGAGTTCCATTGTATTGTCAAAATGCCCCATTGTGATGTCACCCAGACTTACATTGTGATGTCACAGTGCCCAATTGTGATGTCACAATGGCCAATTGTATTGTCACAATGCCCCATTGTGATGTCACAGAGTTCCATTGTGATCTCACAATGCCCCATTGTGATGTCACTGAGTTCCATTGTGATCTCACAATGACCCATTGTGATGTCACAGAGTTCCATTGTGATGCCACAATGCGCCATTGTGATGTCACAGAGTTCCATTATATTGTCACAATGCCACATTCTTATGTCACAGAGTTCCATTGTCTTGTCACAATGCCCCATTGTGATGTCACAGAGTTCCATTGTATTGTCACAATGCCCCATTGGGATGTCACAATGGCCTATTTTGATGTCACAATGCCCCAATGTGATGTCTCAGAGTTCCATTGTGATGTCACATTGCCCCATTGTGATGTCACAGAGTTCCATTGTGATTTCACAATGCCCCATTGTGATATCACAGAGTTCCATTGTGATGTCACAATGCCCCATTGTGATGTCACTGAGTTCCATTGTGATGTCACAATGCCCCATTGTGATGTCACTGAGTTCCATTGTGATAACACTGAGTTCTATTGTCATGTCACAATGCTCCATTGTGATGTCACAGAGTTACATTGTGATGTCACAATGCCCCATTGTGATGTCACAGAGTTTCATTGTGATGTCACAATGCCCCATTATGATGTCACTGAATTCCATTGTGATTTCACAATGCCCCATTGTGATGTCACAGAGTTCCAGTGTGATGTCACAATGCCCCATTGTGATGTCACAGAGTTCCATTGAGATGTCACAATGAACCATTGTGATGTCCCAGAGTTCCATTGTTATGTCACAGAGTTCCATTGTGGTGTCATAATGCCCCATTGTGATGTCACTGAGTTCCATTGTGATGTCACAATGGCCCATTGTGATGTCACAATGCCCCATTGTGATGTCACAGAGTTCCATTGTGATCTCACAATGCCCCATTGTGATGTCACTGAGTTCCACTGTGATGTCACTATGCCTCATGGTGATGTCACAGTGTTCCATTGTATTGTCACAATGCCCCAGTGTGATGTCACAGAGTTCCATTGTATTGTCACAATGCCCCATTGGGATGTCACAATGGCCCATTTTGATGTCACAATGCCCCAATGTGATGTCACAGAGTTCCATTGTGATGTCACAATGCCCCATTGTGATGTCACAGAGTTCCATTGTATTTTCACAATGCCCCATTGTGATGTCACAGAGTTCCATTGTGATGTCACAATGCCCCATTGTGATGTCACTGAGTTCAATTGTGATGTCACAATGCCCCATTGTGATGTCACTGAGTTCCATTGTGATAACACTGAGTTCTATTGTCATGTCACAATGCTCCATTGTGATGTCACAGAGTTCCATTGTGATTTCACAATGCCCCTTTGTGATGTCACAGAGTTTCATTGTGATGCCACAATGCCCCATTATCATGTCTCTGAGTTCCATTGTGATTTCACAATGCCCCGTTGTGATGTCACAGAGTTCCAGTGTGATGTCACAATGCCCATTGTGATGTCACAGCGTTCCATTGAGATGTCACAATGAACCATTGTGATGTCCCAGAGTTCCATTGTTATGTCACAGAGTTCCATTGTGGTGTCATAATGCCCCATTGTGATGTCACTGAGTTCCATTGTGATGTCACAATGGCCCATTGTGATGTCACTGAGTTCCACTGTGATGTCACTATGCCTCATGGTGATGTCACAGTGTTCCATTGTATTGTCACAATGCCCCAGTGTGATGTCACAGAGTTCCATTGTGATCTCACAATGCCCCATTGTGATGTCACTGAGTTCCACTGTGATGTCACAATGCCTCATTGTGATGTCACAGAGTTCCATTGTGATGTCACAATGTCCCATTGTGATGTAAGAGCGTTCCATTGTATTGTCACAATGCCCCATTGTGATGTCACTGAGTTCCATTGTGATGTCACAATGCCCCACTGCGATGTCACTGAGTTCCATTGTGATGACACTGAGTTCTATTGTGATGTCACAATGCCCCATTGTGATGTCACTGAGTTCAATTGTGATGTCACAATGCCCCATTGTGATGTCACTGAGTTCCATTGTGATTCACACACTGAGTTCTATTGTCATGTCACAATTCTCCATTGTGATGTCACAGAGTTACATTGTGATTTCACAATGCCCCTTTGTGATGTCACAGAGTTCCATTGTGATGCCACAATGCCCCATTATCATGTCTCTGAGTTCCATTGTGATTTCACAATGCCCCATTGTGATGTCACAGAGTTCCATTGTGATCTCACAATGCCCCATTGTGATGTCACTGAGTTCCACTGTGATGTCACAATGCCTCATTGTGATGTCACTGAGTTCCATTGTGATGTCACAATGGCCCATTGTGATTTCACAGAGTTCCATTGTGATGTTCACAATGGCCCATTGTGATTTCACAGAGTTCCATTGTGATGTCACAATTCACCATTGTGATGTCACTGAGTTCCATTGGGATGTCAAAATGCCCCATTGTGATGTCACAATTCACCATTGTGAAGTCACCTTGTTCCATTGTGATGTCACTGTGTTCTATTGTGATGTCACAATGCCCCATTGTGATGTCACTGAGTTCCATTGTGATGTCACAATGCCTCATTGTGATGTCCCAGAGTTCCATTGTGATGTCACAATGCCCCATTGTGATGTCACAGCGTTCCATTGAGATGTCACAATGCCCCATTGTGATGTCCCAGAGTTCCATTGTTATGTCACAGAGTTCCATTGTGGTGCCACAATGCCCCATTGTGATGTCACTGAGTTCCATTGTGATGTCACAATGCCCCATTGTGATGCCAAAGAGTTCCATTGTGATCTCACAATGCCCCATTGTGATGTCACTGCGTTCCACTGTGATGTCACACAATGCCTCATTGTGATGTCACAGTGTTCCATTGTATTGTCACAATGGCCCATTGTGATGTCACTGAGTTCCATTGTGATGTCACAATGCCCCATTGTGATGTCACTGAGTTCCATTGTGATGTCACAATGCCCCATTGTGATGTCACAGCGTTTCATTGTGATGTCACAATGCCCCATTGTGATGTCACTGAGTTCCATTGTGATGTCACAATGCCTCATTGTGATGTCACAGAGTTCCATTGTATTGTCACAATGCCCCATTGTGATGTCACAGAGTTCCATTGTGATGTCACAATGCCCCATTGTGATGTCACTGAGTTCCATTGTGATGTCACAATGGCCCATTGTGATGTCACAATGCCCCTTTGTGATGTCACAGAGTTCCATTGTGATGTCACAATGCCCCATTGTGATGTCAGAGCGTTCCATTTGTATTGTCACAATGCCCCATTGTGATGTCACTGAGTTCCATTGAGATGTCACAATGCCCCACTGCGATGTCACTGAGTTCCATTGTGATAACACTGAGTTCTATTGTGATGTCACAATGCCCCATTGTGATGTCACTGAGTTCCATTGTGATGTCACAATGCCCCATTGTGATGTCACTGAGTTCCATTGTAATAACACTGAGTTCTATTGTGATGTCACAATGTCCCATTGTGATGTCACAGAGTTCCATTGTGGTGTCACAATGCCCCATTGTGATCTCACTGAGTTCCATTGTGATGTCACAATGCTCCATTGTGATGTCACTGAGTTCCATTGTGATAACACTGAGTTCTATTGTGATGTCACAATGCCCCATTGTGATGTCACTGAGTTCCATTGTGATGTGAAAATGCCCCATTGTGATGTCAAAGAGTTCCATTGTATCTTCACAATGCCCCATTGTGATCTCACAGAGTTCCATTGTGATGTCCCAATGCCCCATTGTGAGGTCACTGAGTTCCATTGTGATGTCACAATGCCCCATTGTGATGTCACCTAGTTCCATTGTAATAACACTGAGTTCTATAGTGATGACACAATGTCCCATTGTGATGTCACAGAGTTCCATTGTGATGTCACATTGCCTCATTGTGATGTCACAGTGTTACATTGTATTGTCACAATGGCACATTGTGATGTCACAGATTTCCATTGTGGTGTCACAATGCCCCATTGTGATGTCACTGAGTTCCATTGTGATGTCACAATGCCCCATTGTGATGTCACTGAGTTCCATTGTGATAACACTGAGTTCTATTGTGATGTCACAATGCCCCATTGTGATGTCACTGAGTTCCATTGTGATGTCACAATGCCCCATTGTGATGTCACAGAGTTCCATTGTGTATGTCACAATGCCCCATTGTGATCTCACAGAGTTCCATTGTGATGTCACAATGCCCCATTGTGATGTCACTAAGTTCCATTGTGATGTCACAATGGCCCATTGTGATGTAACAATGCCCCATTGTGATGTCCCAGAGTTCCATTGTCATGTCACAATGCTCCATTGTGATGTCACAGAGTTACATTGTGATTTCACAATGCCCCATTGTGATGTCACAGAGTTCCATTGTGATGCCACAATGCCCCATTATCATGTCACTGAATTCCATTGTGATTTCACAATGCCCCGTTGTGATGTCACAGAGTTCCAGTGTGATGTCACAATGCCCCATTGTGATGTCACAGCGTTCCATTGAGATGTCACAATGAACCATTGTGATGTCCCAGAGTTCCATTGTTATGTCACAGAGTTCCATTGTGGTGTCATAATGCCCCATTGTGATGTCACTGAGTTCCATTGTGATGTCACAATGGCCCATTGTGATGTCACAATGCCCCATTGTGATGTCACAGAGTTCCATTGTGATCTCACAATGCCCCATTGTGATGTCACTGAGTTCCACTGTGATGTCACAATGCCTCATGGTGATGTCACAGAGTTCCATTGTGATGTCACAATGTCCCATTGTGATGTAACAGAGTTCCATTGTATTGTCACAATGCCCCATTGTGATGTCACTGAGTTCCATTGTGATGTCACAATGCCCCATTGTGATGTCACTGAGTTCCATTGTGATAACACTGAGTTCTATTGTCATGTCACAATGCTCCATTGTGATGTCACAGAGTTCCATTGTGATTTCACAATGCCCCTGTGATGTCACAGAGTTTCATTGTGATGCCACAATGCCCCATTGTCATGTCACTGAGTTCCATTGTGATGTCACAATGCCCCATTGTGATGTCACAGAGTTCCAGTGTTATGTCACAATGCCCATTGTGATGTCACAGGTTCCATTGTGATGTCACAATGAACCATTGTGATGTCACAAAGTCCCATTGTTATGTCATAGAGTTCCATTGTGGTGTCATAATGCCCCATTGTGATGTCACTGAGTTCCATTATGATGTCACAATGGCCCATTGTGATGTCACAATGCCCCTTGTGATGTCACAGAGTTCCATTGTGATCTCACAATGCCCCATTGTGATGTCACTGAGTTCCATTGTGATGTCACAATGCCTCATGGTGATGTCACAGTGTTTCATTGTATTGTCACAATGCCCCAGTGTGATGTCACAGAGTTCCATTGTGATCTCACAATGCCCCATTGTGATGTCACTGAGTTCCACTGTGATGTCACAATGCCTCATTGTGATGTCACAGAGTTCCATTGTGATGTCACAATGTCCCATTGTGATGTAACAGCGTTCCATTGCATTGTCACAATGCCCCATTGTGATGTCACTGAGTTCCATTGTGATGTCACAATGCCCCATTGTGATGTCACTGAGTTCCATTGTGATAACACTGAGTTCTATTGTCATGTCTCAATGCTCCATTGTGATGTCACAGAGTTACATTGTGATTTCACAATGCCCCTTTGTGATGTCACAGAGTTCCATTGTGATGCCACAATGCCCCATTGTGATGTCTCTGAGTTCCATTGTGATGTCACAATGCCCCATTGTGATGTCACAGAGTTCCATTGTGATGTCACAATGCTCCATTGTGATGTCACAGTGTTCCATTGTGATGTCACAATGCCCCATTGTGATGTCACTGAGTTCCATTGTGATGTCACAATGCCCCATTGTGATGTCACAGAGTTCCATTGTATTGTCACAGTGCCAAATTGTGATGTCACAGAGTTCCATTGTGATGTCACTGAGTTCCATTGTGATGTCACAATGCCCCATTGTGATGTCATTGAGTTCCATTGTGATAACAATGAGTTCCATTGTGATGTCACAATGTCCCAATGTAATGTCACTGGGTTCCATTGTGATGTCCCAATGCCCCATTGTGATGTCACAGAGTTCCATTGTGATGTCACAATGCCCCATTGTGATGTCACAGAGTTCCATTGTGATTCGCAATGCCCCATTGTGATGTCACAGAGTTCCATTGTATTGTCACAATGCCCCATTGTGATGTCACAGAGTTCCATTGTGATGTCACAATGCTCCATTGTGATGTCACTGAGTTCCATTGTGATGTCACAATGCCCCATTGTGATGTCACTGAGTTCCATTGTGATAACAGAGTTCTATTGTGATGTCACAATGTCCCATTGTGATGTCACTGAGTTCCATTGTGATGTCACAATGCCCCATTGTGATGTCACAGTGTTCCATTGTGATGTCACAATGCCCCATTGTGATGTCACAATGCCCCACTGTGATATCACAATGCCCCATTGTGATGTTACAGAGTTCCATTGTGATGTCACAATGCCCCATTGTGATGTCACAGATGTTCCATTGTGATGTCACAGAGTTCCCTTGTATTGTCACAATGCTCCCCATTGTGATGTCACATGCCGAGTTCCATTGTGATGTCACAGAGTTCCATTGTGATGTCACAATGCCCCATTGTGATGTCACAATGCTCCATTGTATTGTCACAATGCCCCATTGTTATATCACAGAGTTCCATTGTGATGTCACAATGCCCCATTGTGATGTCACAATGTTCCATTGTGATGTCACAAAGGCCTATTGTGATGTCACAATGCCCCAATGTGATGTCACAATGGCCTATTGTGATGTCACAATGCCCCAATGTGATGTCACAGAGTTCCATTGTGATGTCACAATGCCCCATTGTGATGTCACAGAGTTCCATTGTATTTTCACAATGCCCCATTGTGATGTCACAGAGTTCCATTGTGATGTCACAATGTCCCATTGTGATGTCACTGAGTTCCATTGTGATAACACTGAATTCTCATTGTGATGTCACAATGCCCCATTGTGATGTCACTGAGTTCCATTGTGATGTCACAGAGTTCCATTGTATTGTCACAATGCCCCATTGTGATGTCACTAAGTTCCATTGTGATGTCACAGAGTTCCATTGTATTGTCACAATGCCCCATTGTGATGTCACAGAGTTCCATTGTGATGTCACAATGCCCCATTGTGATGTCACTGAGTTCCATTGTGATGTCACAATGCCCCATTGTGATGTCACTGAGTTCCATTGTGATGTCACAATGCCCCATTGTGATGTTCACAGTGTTCAACTGTGATGTCACAATGCCCCATTGTGATGTCACAATACCCCATTGTGATATCACAGTGTTCCATTGTGATGTCACAATGGCCCATTGTGATGTCAGAATGCCCCATTGTAATGTCCCAGAGTTCCATTGTGATGTCACGATGCCCCATTGTGATGTCACAGAGTTCCATTGTATTGTCACAATGTCCCATTGTGATGTCACAGAGTTCCATGGTGATGTCACAATGCCCCATTGAGATCCATTGTGATAACACTGAGTTCTATTGTGATGCAACAATTTTCCATTGTGATGTCACTGAGTTCCATTGTGATGTCACAATGCCCCACTGTGATATCACAATGCCCCATTGTGATGTCACAATGCCCCATTGTGATGTCACAGAGTTCCATTGTATTTTCACAATGCCCCATTGTGATGTCACAGAGTTCCATTGTGATGTCACAATGCCCCATTGTGATGCCTCATTGCTCCATTGTTTCATTGTCACAATGCCCCATTGTTATATCACAGAGTTCCATTGTGATGTCACAATGCCCCATTGTGATGTCACAGTGTTCAATTGTGATGTCACAATGCCCCATTGTAATGTCCCAGAGTTCCATTGTGATGTCACGATGCCCCATTGTGATGTCACAGTTCCATTGTGATGTCACTGTTCTGTGTCCATTGTGTGTCACAATGCCCCATTGTGATGTCACAGAGTTCCATTGTGATGTCACAATGCCCCATTGTGATGTCACTGAGTTCCATTGTATTGTCACAATGCCCCATTGTGATGTCACAGAGTTCCATTGTGATGTCACAATGCCCCATTGTGATGTCACTGAGTTCCATTGTGATAACACTGAGTTTTATTGTGATGTCACAATGCCCCATTGTGATGTCACTTAGTTCAATTGTGATGTCACAATGCCCCATTGTGATGTCACTGTGTTCCATTGTGATGTCACAATGGCCCATTGTGATGTCACAATGCCCCATTGTAATGTCCCAGAGTTCCATTGTGATGTCACAATGCCCCATTGTAATGTCCCAGAGTTCCATTGTGATGTCACAATGCCCCATAGTGATGTCACAGAGTTCCATTGTGATGTCACAATGCCCTATTGTGATGTCACAGAGTTCCATTGTGATTTTCACAATGCTCCATTTTGATGTCACAGAGTTCCATTGTATTGTCAGAATGCCCCATTGTGATGTCACTGAGTTCCATTGTGATGTCACAATGTCCCATTGTGATGTCACAGAGTTCCATTGTATTGTCACAATGCCCCATTGTGATGTCACAGCGTTCCATTGTGATGTCACAATGCCCCATTGTGATGTCACAGAGTTCCATTGTGATGTCACAATGCCCCAATGTGATGTCACAGAGTTCCATTGTATTGTCTCAATGCCCCATTGTATGTCACAGCGTTCCATTGTGATGTCACAATGCCCCATAGTGATGTCACAGAGTTCCATTGTGATGTCACAATGCCCCATTGTGATGTCACTGAGTTCCATTGTGATGTCACAATGCCCCATTATGATGTCACTGAGTTCCATAGTGATGTCACAATGCCCCATTGTGATGTCACAGAGTTCCATTGTATTGTCACAATGCCCCATAGTGATGTCACAGAGTTCCATTGTGATGTCACAATGCCCCATTGTGATGTCACAGAGTTCCATTGTGATCTCACAATGCCCCATTGTGATGTCACTGAGTTCCACTGTGATGTCACAATGCCTCATGGTGATGTCACAGAGTTCCATTGTGATGTCACAATGTCCCATTGTGATGTAAGAGAGTTCCATTGTATTGTCACAATGCCCCATTGTGATGTCACTGAGTTCCATTGTGATGTCACAATGCCCCATTGTGATGTCACTGAGTTCCATTGTGATAACACTGAGTTCTATTGTCATGTCACAATGCTCCATTGTGATGTCACAGAGTTACATTGTGATTTCACAATGCCCCATTGTGATGTCACAGAGTTTCATTGTGATGCCACAATGCCCCATTATCATGTCTCTGAGTTCCATTGTGATGTCACAATACCCCGTTGTGATGTCACAGAGTTCCAGTGTTATGTCACAATGCCCCATTGTGATGTCACAGCGTTCCATTGAGATGTCACAATGCACCATTGTGATGTCCCAGAGTTCCATTGTTATGTCATAGAGTTCCATTGTGGTGTCATAATGCCCCATTGTGATGTCACTGAGTTCCATTATGATGTCACAATGGCCCATTGTGATGTCACAATGCCCCATTGTGATGTCACAGAGTTCCATTGTGATGTCACAATGCCCCATTGTGATGTCACTGAGTTCCACTGTGATGTCACCATGCCTCATGGTGATGTCACAGTGTTTCATTGTATTGTCACAATGCCCCAGTGTGATGTCACAGAGTTCCATTGTGATCTCACAATGCCCCATTGTGATGTCACTGAGTTCCATTGTGATGTCACAATGCCTCATTGTGATGTCACAGAGTTCGATTGTGATGTCACAATGTCCCATTGTGATGTAAGAGCGTTCCATTGCATTGTCACAATGCCCCATTGTGATGTCACTGAGTTCCATTGTGATGTCACAATGCCCCATTGTGATGTCACTGAGTTCCATTGTGATAACACTGAGTTCTATTGTCATGTCTCAATTCTCCATTGTGATGTCACAGAGTTACATTGTGATTTCACAATGCCCCTTTGTGATGTCACAGAGTTTCATTGTGATGCCACAATGCCCCATTATGATGTCTCTGAGTTCCATTGTGATGTCACAATGCCCCATTGTGATGTCACAGAGTTCCATTGTGATGTCACAATGCTCCATTGTGATGTCACAGTGTTCCATTGTGATGTCACAATGCCCCATTGTGATGTCACTGAGTTCCATTGTGATGTCACAATGCCCCATTGTGATGTCACAGAGTTCCATTGTATTGTCACAGTGCCAAATTGTGATGTCACAGAGTTCCATTGTGATGTCACTGAGTTCCATTGTGATGTCACAATGCCCCATTGTGATGTCATTGAGTTCCATTGTGATAACAATGAGTTCTATTGTGATGTCACAATGTCCCAATGTAATGTCACTGGGTTCCATTGTGATGTCACACTGCCCCATTGTGATGTCACAGAGTTCCATTGTGATGTCACAATGCCCCATTGTGATGTCACAGAGTTCCATTGTGATGTCACAATGCCCCATTGTGATGTCACAGAGTTCCATTGTATTGTCACAATGCCCCATTGTGATGTCACAGAGTTCCATTGTGATGTCACAATGCCCCATTGTGATGTCACTGAGTTCCATTGTGATGTCACAATGCCCCATTGTGATGTCACTGAGTTCCATTGTGATAACACAGTTCTATTGTGATGTCACAATGTCCCATTGTGATGTCACTGAGTTCCATTGTGATGTCACAATGCCCCATTGTGATGTCACAGTGTTCCATTGTGATGTCACAATGGCCCATTGTGATGTCACAATGCCCCACTGTGATATCACAATGCCCCATTGTGATGTTACAGAGTTCCATTGTGATGTCACAATGCCCCATTGTGATGTCACAGTGTTCCATTGTGATGTCACAGAGTTCCCTTGTATTGTCACAATGCCCCATTGTGATGTCACAAAGTTCCATTGTGATGTCACAGAGTTCCATTGTGATGTCACAATGCCCCATTGTGATGTCACAATGCTCCATTGTATTGTCACAATGCCCCATTGTTATATCACAGAGTTCCATTGTGATGTCACAATGCCCCATTGTGATGTCACAATGTTCCATTGTGATGTCACAAAGGCCTATTGTGATGTCACAATGCCCCAATGTGATGTCACAATGGCCTATTGTGATGTCACAATGCCCCAATGTGATGTCACAGAGTTCCATTGTGATGTCACAATGCCCCATTGTGATGTCACAGAGTTCCATTGTATTTTCACAATGCCCCATTGTGATGTCACAGAGTTCCATTGTGATGTCACAATGTCCCATTGTGATGTCACTGAGTTCCATTGTGATAACACTGAATTCTATTGTGATGTCACAATGCCCCATTGTGATGTCACTGAGTTCCATTGTGATGTCACAGAGTTCCATTGTGTTGTCACAATGCCCCATTGTGATGTCACTGAGTTCCATTGTGATGTCACAGAGTTCCATTGTATTGTCACAATGCCCCATTGTGATGTCACAGAGTTCCATTGTGATGTCACAATGCCCCATTGTGATGTCACTGAGTTCCATTGTGATGTCACAATGCCCCATTGTGATGTCACTGAGTTCCATTGTGATGTCACAATGCCCCATTGTGATTTCACAGTGTTCAACTGTGATGTCACAATGCCCCATTGTGATGTCACAATGCCCCATTGTGATATCACAGTGTTCCATTGTGATGTCACAATGGCCCATTGTGATGTCAGAATGCCCCATTGTAATGTCCCAGAGTTCCATTGTGATGTCACGATGCCCCATTGTGATGTCACAGAGTTCCATTGTGTTGTCACAATGTCCCATTGTGATGTCACAGATTTCCATTGTGATGTCACAATGCCCCATTGAGATCCATTGTGATAACACTGAGTTCTATTGTGATGCCACAATTTTCCATTGTGATGTCACTGAGTTCCATTGTGATGTCACAATGCCCCACTGTGATGTCACAATGCCCCATTGTGATGTCACAATGCCCCATTGTGATGTCACAGAGTTCCATTGTATTTTCACAATGCCCCATTGTGATGTCACAGAGTTCCATTGTGATGTCACAATGCCCCATTGTGATGTCTCAGTGCTCCATTGTATTGTCACAATGCCCCATTGTTATATCACAGAGTTCCATTGTGATGTCACAATGCCCCATTGTGATGTCACAGTGTTCCATTGTGATGTCACAATGCCCCATTGTAATGTCCCAGAGTTCCATTGTGATGTCACGATGCCCCATTGTGATGTCACAGAGTTCCATTGTATTGTCACAATGCCCCATTGTGATGTCACTGAGTTCCATTGTAATGTCTCAATGCCCCATTGTGATGTCACAGAGTTCCATTATGATGTCACAATGCCCCATTGTGATGTCACTGAGTTCCATTGTATTGTCTCAATGCCCCATTGTGATGTCACAGAGTTCCATTATGATGTCACAATGCCCCATTGTGATGTCACTGAGTTCCATTGTGATAACACTGAGTTTTATTGAGATGTCACAATGTCCCATTGTGATGTCACTTAGTTCAATTGTGATGTCACAATGCCCCATTGTGATGTCACTGTGTTCCATTGTGATGTGACAATGGCCCATTGTGATGTCACAATGCCCCATTGTAATGTCCCAGAGTTCCATTGTGATGTCACAATGCCCCATTGTAATGTCACAGAGTTCCATTGTGATGTCACAATGCCCCATAGTGATGTCACAGAGTTCCATTGTGATGTCACAATGCCCCTATTGTGATGTCACAGAGTTCCATTGTATTTTCACAATGCTCCATTGTGATGTCACAGAGTTCCATTGTATTGTCAGAATGCCCCATTGTGATGTCACTGAGTTCCATTGTGATGTCACAATGCCCCATTGTGATGTCACAGAGTTCCATTGTATTGTCACAATGCCCCATTGTGATGTCACAGAGTTCCATTGTGATGTCACAATGCCCCATTGTGATGTCACAGAGTTCCATTGTGATGTCACAATGCCCCAATGTGATGTCACAGAGTTCCATTGTATTGTCACAATGCCCCATTGTGATGTCACAGCGTTCCATTGTGATGTCACAATGCCCCATAGTGATGTCACAGAGTTCCATTGTGATGTCACAATGCCCCATTGTGATGTCACTGAGTTCCATTGTGATGTCACAATGCCCCATTATGATGTCACAAAGTTCCATAGTGATGTCACAATACCCATTGTGATGTCACAGAGTTCCATTGTGTTGTCACAATGCCCCATAGTGATGTCACAGCGTTCCATTGTGATGTCACAATGCCCCATTGTGATGTCACAGAGTTCCATTGTGATGTCACAATGCCCCAATGTGATGTCACAGAGTTCCATTGTATTGTCACAATGCCCCATAGTGATGTCACAGAGTTCCATTGTGATCTCACAATGCCCCAGTGTGATGTCACTGAGTTCCATTGTGATGTCCCAGAGTTCCATTGTGATGTCACAATGCCACATTGTGATGTCCCAAAGTTCCATTGTGATGTCACTGAGTTCCATTGTGATGTCAAAATGCCCAATTGTGATGTCACTGAGTTCCATTGTGATGTCACAATGCCCCATTGTGATGTCACAGTGTTCCATTGTGATGTCACAATGGCCCATTGTGATGTCACAATGTCCCACTGTGATATCACAATGCCCCATTGTGATGTTACAGAGTTCCATTGTGATGTCACAATGCCCCATTGTGATGTCACAGTGTTCCATTGTGATGTCACAGAGTTCCATTGTATTGTCACAATGCCCCATTGTGATGTCACAGAGTTCCATTGTGATGTCACAATGCCCCATTGTGATGTCACAATGCTCCATTGTATTGTCACAATGCCCCATTGTTATATCACAGAGTTCCATTGTGATGTCACAATGCCCCATTGTGATGTCACAATGTTCCATTGTGATGTCACAAAGGCCTATTGTGATGTCACAATGCCCCAATGGGATGTCACAATGGCCTATTGTGATGTCACAATGCCCCAATGTGATGTCACAGAGTTCCATTGTGATGTCACAATGCCCCATTGTGATGTCACAGAGTTCCATTGTATTTTCACAATGCCCCATTGTGATGTCACAGAGTTCCATTGTGATGTCACAATGTCCCATTGTGATGTCACTGAGTTCCATTGTGATAACACTGAATTCTATTGTGATGTCACAATGCCCCATTGTGATGTCACTGAGTTCCATTGTGATGTCACAGAGTTCCATTGTATTGTCACAATGCCCCATTGTGATGTCACTGAGTTCCATTGTGATGTCACAGAGTTCCATTGTATTGTCACAATGCCCCATTGTGATGTCACAGAGTTCCATTGTGATGTCACAATGCCCCATTGTGATGTCACTGAGTTCCATTGTGATGTCACAATGCCCCATTGTGATGTCACTGAGTTCCATTGTGATGTCACAATGCCCCATTGTGATTTCACAGTGTTCAATTGTGATGTCACAATGCCCCATTGTGATGTCACAATACCCCATTGTGATATCACAGTGTTCCATTGTGATGTCACAATGGCCCATTGTGATGTCAGAATGCCCCATTGTGATGTCCCAGAGTTCCATTGTGATTTCACGATGCCCCATTGTGATGTCACAGAGTTCCATTGTATTGTCACAATGCCCCATTGTGATGTCACAGATTTCCATGGTGATGTCACAATGCCCCATTGAGTTCCATTGTGATAACACTGAGTTCTATTGTGATGTAACAATTTTCCATTGTGATGTCACTGAGTTCCATTGTGATGTCACAATGCCCCACTGTGATATCACAATGCCCCATTGTGATGTCACAATGCCCCATTGTGATGTCACAGAGTTCCATTGTATTTTCACAATGCCCCATTGTGATGTCACAGAGTTCCATTGTGATGTCACAATGCCCCATTGTGATGTCACATTGCTCCATTGTATTGTCACAATGCCCCATTGTTATATCACAGAGTTCCATTGTGATGTCACAATGCCCCATTGTGATGTCACAGTGTTCAATTGTGATGTCACAATGCCCCATTGTAATGTCCCAGAGTTCCATTGTGATGTCACAATGCCCCATTGTGATGTCACAGAGTTCCATTGTATTGTCACAATTCCCCATTGTGATGTCACTGAGTTCCATTGTAATGTCTCAATGCCCCATTGTGATGTCACAGAGTTCCATTATGATGTCACAATGCCCCATTGTGATGTCACTGAGTTCCATTGTATTGTCACAATGCCCCATTGTGATGTCACAGAGTTCCATTATGATGTCACAATGCCCCATTGTGATGTCACTGAGTTCCATTGTGATAACACTGAGTTTTATTGAGATGTCACAATGTCCCATTGTGATGTCACTTAGTTCAATTGTGATGTCACAATGTCCCATTGTGATGTCACTATGCCCCATTGTGATGTCACTGTGTTCCATTGTGATGTCACAATGCCCCATTGTGATGTCACAGAGTTCCATTGTGATGTCACAATGCCCCATTGTGATGTCACAGAGTTCCATTGTGATGTCACAATGCCCCATTGTGATGTCACAGAGTTCCATTGTGATGTCACAATGCCCCATTGTGATGTCACAGAGTTCCATTGTGTTGTCACAATGCCCCATTGTGATGTCACTGAGTTCCATTGTGATGTCACAATGTCCCATTGTGATGTCACAGAGTTCCATTGTAATGTCTCAATGCCCCATTGTGATGTCACAGCGTTCCATTGTGATGTCACAATGCCCCATTGTGATGTCACAGAGTTCCATTGTGATGTCACAATGCCCCAATGTGATGTCACAGAGTTCCATTGTATTGTCACAATGCCCCATAGTGATGTCACAGAGTTCCATTGTGATGTCACAATGCCCCATTGTGATGTCACTGAGTTCCATTGTGATGTCACAATGCCCCATTATGATGTCACTGAGTTCCATAGTGATGTCACAATGCCCCTTTGTGATGTCACAGAGTTCCATTGTGTTGTCACAATGCCCCATAGTGATGTCACAGCGTTCCATTGTGATGTCACAATGCCCCATTGTGATGTCACAGAGTTCCATTGTGATGTCACAATGCCCCAATGTGATGTCACAGAGTTCCATTGTATTGTCACAATGCCCCATAGTGATGTCACAGAGTTCCATTGTGATCTCACAATGCCCCAGTGTGATGTCACTGAGTTCCATTGTGATGTCACTGAGTTCCATTGTGATGTCACAATGCCACATTGTGATGTCCCAAAGTTCCATTGTGATGTGCATTGTGATGTCACTGAGTTCCATTGTGATGTCAAAATGCCCAATTGTGATGTCACTGAGTTCCATTGTGATGTCACAATGCCCCATTGTGATGTCACTGAGTTCCATTGTGATGTCACAGTGTTCCATTGTGATGGCACAATGGCCCATTGTGATGTCACAATACCCCATTGTGATGTCCCAGAGTTCCATTGTGATCTCACAATGCCCCAGTGTGATGTCACTGAGTTCCATTGTGATGTCCCAGAGTTCCATTGTGATGTCACAATGCCCCAGTGTGATGTCACAGAGTTCCATTGTGATCTCACAATGCCCCATTGTGATGTCACAGAGTTCCACTGTGATGTCACAATGCCTCATTGTGATGTCACAGAGTTCCATTGTGATGTCACAATGCCCCATTGTGATGTAAGAGAGTTCCATTGTATTGTCACAATGCCCCATTGTGATGTCACAGAGTTCCATTGTGATGTCACAATGGCCCATTGTGATTTCACAGAGTTCCATTGTGATGTCACAATTAACCATTGTGATGTCACTGAGTTCCATTGGGATGTCAAAATGCCCCATTGTGAAGTCACAATTCACCATTGTGAAGTCACTTTGCTCCATGGTGATGTCACTGTGTTCTATTGTGATGTCACAATGCCCCATTGTGATGTCACTGAGTTCCATTGTGATGTCACAATGCCTCATTGTGATGTCCCAGAGTTCCATTGTGATGTCACAATGCCCCAGTGTGATGTCACTGAGTTCCATTGTGATGTCACAATGCCTCATTGTGATGTCACAGAGTTCCATTGTTATGTCACAATGCCCCACTGTGATGTCACTGAGTTCCATTGTGATATCACTGAGTTCTATTGTGATGTCACAATGCCCCATTGTGATGTCACTGAGTTCCATTGTTATGTCACAATGCCCCACTGTGATGTCACTGAGTTCCATTGTGATAACACTGAGTTCTATTGTGATGTCACAATGCCCCATTGTGATGTCACTGAGTTCCATTGTGATGTCACAATGCCCCATTGTGATGTCACTGAGTTCCATTGTGATGTCAAAATGCCCAATTGTGATGTCACTGAGTTCCATTGTGATGTCACAATGCCCCATTGTGATGTCACTGAGTTCCATTGTGATGTCACAGTGTTCCATTGTGATGGCACAATGGCCCATTGTGATGTCACAATGCCCCATTGTGATGTCCCAGAGTTCCATTGTGATGTCACAATGCCACATTGTGATGTCCCAAAGTTCCATTGTGATGTCACTGAGTTCCATTGTGATGTCAAAATGCCCAATTGTGATGTCACTGAGTTCCATTGTGATGTCACAATGTCCCATTGTGATGTCACTGAGTTCCATTGTGATGTCACAGAGTTCCATTGTGATGTCACAATGCCCCAGTGTGATGTCACAGAGTTCCACTGTGATGTCACAATGCCTCATTGTGATGTCACAGAGTTCCATTGTGATGTCACAATGTCCCATTGTGATGTAAGAGAGTTCCATTGTATTGTCACAATGCCCCATTGTGATGTCACAGAGTTCCATTGTGATGTCACAATGCCTCATTGTGATGTCACAGTGTTCCATTGTATTGTCACAATGGCCCATTGTGATGTCACAGAGTTCCATTGTGATGTCACAATGCCCCATTGTGATGTCACTGAGTTCCATTGTGATGTCACAATGCCCCACTGTGATGTCACTGAGTTCCATTGTGATAACACTGAGTTCTATTTTGATGTCACAATGCCCCATTGTGATGTCACTGAGTTCCATTGTGATGTCACAATGCCCCATTGTGATGTCACTGAGTTCCATTGTGATGTCACAATGCCCCAGTGTGATGTCATAGAGTTCCATTGTGATGTCACAATGCCCCATTGTGATGTCACAGAGTTCCATTGTGATGTCACAATGCCTCATTGTGATGTCACAGAGTTCCATTGTGATGTCACAATGCCCCATTGTGATGTAACAGAGTTCCATTGTATTGTCACAATGCCCCATTGTGATGTCACAGAGTTCCATTGTGATGTCACAATGCCCCAGTGTGATGTCACAGAGTTCCATTGTGATGTCACAATGCCCCATTGTGATGTCACAGAGTTCCACTGTGATGTCACAATGCCCCATTGTGATGTCACAGAGTTCCATTGTGATGTCACAATGTCCCATTGTGATGTCACAATGTCCCATTGTGATGTAAGAGAGTTCCATTGTATTGTCACAATGCCCCATTGTGATGTCACAGAGTTCCATTGTGATGTCACAATGGCCCATTGTGATTTCACAGAGTTCCATTGTGATGTCACAATGCCCCATTGTGATGTCACTGAGTTCCATTGGGATGTCAAAATGCCCCATTGTGATGTCACAATTAACCATTGTGAAGTCACTTTGTTCCATTGTGATGTCACTGTGTTCTATTGTGATGTCACAATGCCCCATTGTGATGTCACAGAGTTCCATTGTGATGTCACAATGCCTCATTGTGATGTCCCAGAGTTCCATTGTGATGTCACAATGCCCCAGTGTGATGTCACAGAGTTCCATTGTGTTGTCACAATGCCCCATAGTGATGTCACAGCGTTCCATTGTGATGTCACAATGCCCCATTGTGATGTCACAGAGTTCCATTGTGATGTCACAATGCCCCAATGTGATGTCACAGAGTTCCATTTTATTGTCACAATGCCCCATTGTGATGTCACAGAGTTCCATTGTGATGTCACAATGCCCCATTGTGATGTCACTGAGTTCCATTGTGATGTCACAGTGTTCCATTGTGATGGCACAGTGGCCCATTGTGATGTCACAATGCCCCATTGTGATGTCACAGAGTTCCATTGTGTTGTCACAATGCCCCATAGTGATGTCACAGCGTTCCATTGTGATGTCACAATGCCCCATTGTGATGTCACAGAGTTCCATTGTGATGTCACAATGCCCCAATGTGATGTCAAAGAGTTCCATTGTATGTCACAATGCCCCATAGTGATGTCACAGAGTTCCATTGTGATGTCACAATGCCCCATTGTGATGTCACTGAGTTCCATTGTGATGTCACAATGCCCCATTGTGATGTCACTGAGTTCCATTGTGATGTCACAATGCCCCATTGTGATGTCACAGAGTTCCATTGTGATGTCACAATGCCCCATTGTGATGTCACAGCGTTCCATTGAGATGCCACAATGCCCCATTGTGATGTCCCAGAGTTCCATTGTTATGTCACAGAGTTCCATTGTGGTGTCACAATGCCCCATTGTGATGTCACTGAGTTCCATTGTGATGTCACAATGCCCCATTGTGATGTCACTGAGTTCCATTGTGATCTCACAATGCCCCATTGTGATGTCACTGAGTTCCACTGTGATGTCACAATGCCTCATTGTGATGTCACAGTGTTCCATGTATTGTCACAATGGCACATTGTGATTTCACTGAGTTCCATTGTGATGTCACAATGCCCCATTGTGATGTCACTGAGTACCATTGTGATGTCACAATGCCCCATTGTGATGTCACTGAGTTCCATTGTAATAACACTGAGTTCTATAGTGATGACACAATGTCCCATTGTGATGTCACAGAGTTCCATTGTGATGTCACAATGCCTCATTGTGATGTCACAGTGTTCTATTGTGTTGTCACAATGGCACATTGTGATGTCACAGAGTTCCATTGTGATGTCACAATGCCCCACTGTGATGTCACTGAGTTCCATTGTGATGTCACAATGCCCCACTGTGATGTCACTGAGTTCCATTGTGATGACACTGAGTTCTATTGTGATGTCACAGAGTTCCATTGTGATGTCACAATGCCCCACTGTGATGTCACTGAGTTCCATTGTGATGTCACAATGCCCCATTGTGATGACACTGAGTTCCATTGTGATGTCACAGTGTTCCATTGTGATGGCACAATGGCCCATTGTGATGTCACAATGCCCCATTGTGATGTCACAGAGTTCCATTGTGATGTCACAATGCCCCAGTGTGATGTCCCAAAGTTCCATTGTGATGTCACTGAGTTCCATTGTGATGTCACAATGCCCCATTGTGATGTCACTGAGTTCCATTGTGATGTCACAATGCCCCATTGTGATGTCACTGAGTTCCATAGTGATGTCACAATGCCCCATTGTGATGTCACAGAGTTCCATTGTGATGTCACAATGCCCCATTGTGATGTCACAGAGTTCCATTGAGATGTCACAATGCCCCATTGTGAAGTCCCAGAGTTCCATTGTTATGTCACAGAGTTCCATTGTGATGTCACAATGCCCCATTGTGATGTCACTGAGTTCCATTGTGATGTCACAATGCCCCATTGTGATGTCACTGAGTTCCATTGTGATCTCACAATGCCCCATTGTGATGTCACTGAGTTCCACTGTGATGTCACAATGCCTCATTGTGATGTCACAGTGTTCCATGTATTGTCACAATGGCACATTGTGATTTCACTGAGTTCCATTGTGATGTCACAATGCCCCATTGTGATGTCACTGAGTACCATTGTGATGTCACAATGCCCCATTGTGATGTCACTGAGTTCCATTGTAATAACACTGAGTTCTATAGTGATGACACAATGTCCCATTGTGATGTCACAGAGTTCCATTGTGATGTCACAATGCCTCATTGTGATGTCACAGTGTTCCATTGTATTGTCACAATGGCACATTGTGATGTCACAGAGTTCCATTGTGATGTCACAATGCCCCACTGTGATGTCACTGAGTTCCATTGTGATGTCACAATGCCCCACTGTGATGTCACTGAGTTCCATTGTGATGACACTGAGTTCCATTGTGATGTCACAGAGTTCCATTGTGATGTCACAATGCCCCACTGTGATGTCACTGAGTTCCATTGTGATGTCACAATGCCCCATTGTGATGACACTGAGTTCCATTGTGATGTCACAGTGCTCCATTGTGATGGCACAATGGCCCATTGTGATGTCCCAATGCCCCATTGTGATGTCCCAGAGTTCCATTGTGATGTCACAATGCCCCAGTGTGATGTCACAAAGTTCCATTGTGATGTCACAATGCCCCATTGTGATGTCACTGAGTTCCATTGTGATGTCACAATGCCCCATTGTGATGTCACAATGGCCCATTGTAATGTCAGAATGGCCCATTGTGATCTCACAATGCCCCATTGTGATGTCACTGAGTTCCATAGTGATGTCCCAGAGTTCCATTGTGATGTCACAATGCCCCAGTGTGATGTCACAGAGTTCCATTGTGATCTCACAATGCCCCATTGTGATGTCACAGAGTTCCACTGTGATGTCACAATGCCCCATTGTGATGTCACAGAGTTCCATTGTGATGTCACAATGCCCCATTGTGATGTCACAGAGTTCCATTGTATTGTCACAATGGCCCACTGTGATTTCACAGAGTTCCATTGTGATGTCACAATGCCCCATTGTGATGTCACTGAGTTCCATTGGGATGTCAAAATGCCCCATTGTGATGTCACAATTCACCATTGTGAAGTCACTATGTTCCATTGTGATGTCACTGTGTTCTATTGTGATGTCACAATGCCCCATTGTGATGTCACTGAGTTCCATTGTGATGTCACAATGCCTCATTGTGATGTCCCAGAGTTCCATTGTGATGTCACAATGCCCCAGTGTGATGTCACAGAGTTCCATTGTATTGTCACAATGCCCCATTGTGATGTCACAGAGTTCCATTGTGATGTCACAATGCCCCATTGTGATTTCACTGAGTTCCATTGTGATGTCACAATGCCCCAATGTGATGTCACAGAGTTCCATTGTATTGTCACAATGCCCCATAGTGATGTCACAGAGTTCCATTGTGATGTCACAATGCCCCATTGTGATGTCACTGATTTCCATTGTGATGTCACAATGCCCCATTGTGATGTCACTGAGTTCCATTGTGATGTCACAGTGTTCCATTGTGATGGCACAATGGCCCATTGTGATGTCACAATGCCCCATTGTGATGTCCCAGAGTTCCATTGTGATGTCACAATGCCCCATTGTGATGTCCCAAAGTTCCATTGTGATGTCACAATGCCCCATTGTGATGTCACTGAGTTCCATTGTAATGTCAGAATGCCCCATTGTGATGTCACAATGTCCCATTGTAATGTCACAATGGCCCATTGTGATCTCACAATGCCCCATTGTGATGTCACTGAGTTCCATTGTGATGTCCCAGAGTTCCATTGTGATGTCACAATGCCCCAGTGTGATGTCCCAGAGTTCCATTGTGATGTCACAATGCCCCATTGTGATGTCACAATGGCCCATTGTAATGTCACAATGGCCCATTGTGATCTCACAATGCCCCATTGTGATGTCACAATGCCCCATTGTGATGTCACAGAGTTCCATTGTGATGACACTGAGTTCTATTCTGATTTCACAATGCCACTATGTGATGTCACAGTGTTCCATTGTGATGTCACAATGGCCCATTGTGATGTCACAATGCCCCATTGTGATGTCACTGAGTTCCATTGTGATGTCATAATGCCCCATTGTGATGTCCCAGAGTTCCATTGTGATGTGACAATGCCCCATTGTGATGTCACAGAGTTCCATTGTGTTTTCACAATGCCCCATTGTGATGTCACAGAGTTACATTGTGATGTCACAATCCCCATTGTGATGTCACTGAGTTCCATTGTGATTTAACAATGCCCATTGTGATGTCACAGAGTTCCATTGTGATGTCACAATGCCCCATTATCATGTCACTGAGTTCCATTGTGATGTCACAATGCCCCATTGTGATGTCACAGAGTTCCATTGTGATGTCACAATGCCCCATTGTGATGTCACTGAGTTCCATTGTGATGTCACAATGCCTCATTGTGATGTCACAGTGTTCCATTGTGATTGTCACAATGGCACATTGTGATGTCACAGAGTTCCATTGTGATGTCACAATGCCCCATTGTGATGTCACTGAGTTCCATTGTGATGTCACAATGCCCCATTGTGATGTCCCAGAGTTCCAATGTGACGTGACAATGCCCCATTGTGATGTCACAGAGTTCCATTGTATTTTCACAATGCCCCATTGTGATGTCACAGAGTTCCATTGTGATGTCACAATGCCCCATTGTGATGTCACTGAGTTCCATTGTGATGTCACTGAGTTCCATTGTGATAACACTGAGTTCTATTGTGATGTCACAATGCTCCATTGTGATAACACTGAGTTCTATTCTGATTTCACAATGCCTCTTTGTGATGTCACAGTGTTCCATTGTGATGTCACAATGGCCCATTGTGATGTCACAATGGCCCATTGTGATGTCACAATGGCCCATTGTGATGTCACAATGCCCCATTGTGATGTCACAGAGTTCCATTGTGATGTCACAATGCCCCATTGTGATGTCACAAAGTTCCATTGTGATGTCACAATGCCCCATTGTGATGTCACTGATGTTGTTCCATTGTGATGTCACAATTCCCCTTTGTGATGTCACAATTGCCCATTGTAATGTCACAATGGCCCATTGTGATCTCACAATGCCCCATTGTGATGTCACAATGCCCCATTGTGATGTCCCTGAGTTCCATTGTGATGTCACAATACCCCATTGTGATTTCACAGAGTTCCATTGTGATGTCACAATGCCCCATTGTGATGGCACAGTGTTCCATTGTGATGTCACAATGCCCAATTGTGATGTCACAGAGTTCCATTGTGATGTCACAATGCCCCATTGTGATGTCACTGAGTTCCATTGTGATGTCACAATGCCCCACTCTGATGTCACTGAGTTCCATTGTGATAAAACTGAGTTCCATTGTGATGTCAAAATGCCCCATTGCGATGTCACTGAGTTCAATTGTGATGTCACAATGCCCCATTGTGATGCCCCAGAGTTCCATTGTGATGTGACAATGCCCCATTGTGATGTCACAGAGTTCCATTGTATTTTCACAATGCCCCATTGTGATGTCACAGAGTTCCATTGTGATGTCACAATGCCCCATTGTGATGTCACTGAGTTCTATTGTGATAACACTGAGTTCTATTGTGATGTCACCATGCTCCATTGTTATGTCACAGAGTTCCATTGTGATTTCACAATGCCCATTTGTGATGTCACAGAGTTTCATTGTGATGTCACAATGCCCCATTATGATGTCACTGAGTTCCATTGTGATGTCACAATACCCCTTTGTGATGTCACAGAGTTCCATTGTGATGTCAAAATTCCCCATTGTGATGTCACAGCGTTCCATTGAGATGTCACAATGCCCCATTGTTATGTCACAGAGTTCCATTGTGATGTCACAATGCCCCATTGTGATGTCACTGAGTTCCATTGTTATGTCACAATGCCCCACTGTGATGTCACTGAGTTCCATTGTGATAACACTGAGTTCTATTGTGATGTCACAATGCCCCATTGTGATGTCACTGAGTTCCATTGTGATGTCACAATGCCCCATTGTGATGTCACTGAGTTCCATTGTGATGTCAAAATGCCCAATTGTGATGTCACTGAGTTCCATTGTGATGTCACAATGCCCCATTGTGATGTCACTGAGTTCCATTGTGATGTCACAGTGTTCCATTGTGATGGCACAATGGCCCATTGTGATGTCACAATGCCCCATTGTGATGTCCCAGAGTTCCATTGTGATGTCACAATGCCACATTGTGATGTCCCAAAGTTCCATTGTGATGTCACTGAGTTCCATTGTGATGTCAAAATGCCCAATTGTGATGTCACTGAGTTCCATTGTGATGTCACAATGCCCCATTGTGATGTCACTGAGTTCCATTGTGATGTCACAGTGTTCCATTGTGATGGCACAATGGCCCATTGTGATGTCACAATGCCCCATTGTGATGTCCCAGAGTTCCATTGTGATCTCACAATGCCCCATTGTGATGTCACTGAGTTCCATTGTGATGTCCCAGAGTTCCATTGTGATGTCACAATGCCCCAGTGTGATGTCACAGAGTTCCATTGTGATCTCACAATGCCCCATTGTGATGTCACAGAGTTCCACTGTGATGTCACAATGCCTCATTGTGATGTCACAGAGTTCCATTGTGATGTCACAATGTCCCATTGTGATGTAAGAGAGTTCCATTGTATTGTCACAATGCCCCATTGTGATGTCACAGAGTTCCATTGTGATGTCACAATGGCCCATTGTGATTTCACAGAGTTCCATTGTGATGTCACAATTAACCATTGTGATGTCACTGAGTTCCATTGGGATGTCAAAATGCCCCATTGTGATGTCACAATTCACCATTGTGAAGTCACTTTGTTCCATGGTGATGTCACTGTGTTCTATTGTGATGTCACAATGCCCCATTGTGATGTCACTGAGTTCCATTGTGATGTCACAATGCCTCATTGTGATGTCCCAGAGTTCCATTGTGATGTCACAATGCCCCAGTGTGATGTCACTGAGTTCCATTGTGATGTCACAATGCCCCATTGTGATGTCACAGAGTTCCATTGTGATGTCACAATGCCCCATTGTGATGTCACTGAGTTCCATTGTGATGTCACAATGCCCCAATGTGATGTCACAGAGTTCCATTGTGTTGTCACAATGCCCCATAGTGATGTCACAGAGTTCCATTGTGATGTCACAATGCCCCATTGTGATGTCACTGAGTTCCATTGTGATGTCACAATGCCCCATTGTGATGTCACAGAGTTCCATTGTGATGTCACAATGCCCCATTGTGATGTCACAGAGTTCCATTGTGATGTCACAATGCCCCATTGTGATGTCACAGAGTTCCATTGTGATGTCACAATGCCCCACTGTGATGTCACTGAGTTCCATTGTGATGTCACTAGTGCCATTGTGATGTCACAATGCCCCATTGTGATGTCACTGAGTTCCATTGTTATGTCACAATGCCCCACTGTGATGTCACTGAGTTCCATTGTGATGACACTGAGTTCCATTGTGATGTCACAATGCCCCATTGTGATGTCACTGAGTTCCATTGTGATGTCACAATGCCCCATTGTGATGTCACTGAGTTCCATTGTGATGTCAAAATGCCCAATTGTGATGTCACTGAGTTCCATTGTGATGTCACAATGCCCCATTGTGATGTCACTGAGTTCCATTGTGATGTCACAGTGTCCCATTGTGATGTCACAATGGTCCATTGTGATGTCACAATGCCCCATTTTGATGTCACAGAGTTCCATTGTGATGTCACAATGCCACATTGTGATGTCACAAAGTTCCATTGTGATGTCACTGAGTTCCATTGTGATGTCAAAATGCCCCATTGTGATGTCACTGAGTTCCATTGTGATGTCACAATGCCCCATTGTGATGTCACTGAGTTCCATTGTGATGTCACAATGTTCCATTGTGATGGCACAATGGCCCATTGTGATGTCACAATGCCCCATTGTGATGTCACAGAGTTCCATTGTGATGTCACAATGCCCCATTGTGTGATGTCACTGAGTTCCATTGTGATGTCCCAGAGTTCCATTGTGATGTCACAATGCCCCAGTGTGATGTCACAGAGTTCCATTGTGATCTCACAATGCCCCATTGTGATGTCACAGAGTTCCATTGTGATGTCACAATGCCTCATTGTGATGTCACAGAGTTCCATTGTGATGTCACAATGTCCCATTGTGATGTAACAGAGTTCCATTGTGTTGTCACAATGCCCCATTGTGATGTCACAGAGTTCCATTGTGATGTCACAATGGCCCATTGTGATGTCACAGAGTTCCATTGTGATGTCACAATTAACCATTGTGATGTCACTGAGTTCCATTGGGATGTCAAAATGCCCCATTGTGATGTCACAATTCCATTGTGAAGTCACTTTGTTCCATGGTGATGTCACTGTGTTCTATTGTGATGTCACAATGCCCCATTGTGATGTCACTGAGTTCCATTGTGATGTCACAATGCCTCATTGTGATGTCACAGAGTTCCATTGTGATGTCACAATGCCCCAGTGTGATGTCACAGAGTTCCATTGTGTTGTCACAATGCCCCATTGTGATGTCACAGAGTTCCATTGTGATGTCACAATGCCCCATTGTGATGTCACTGAGTTCCATTGTGATGTCACAATGCCCCAAGGTGATGTCACAGAGTTCCATTGTAATGTCACAATGCCCCATAGTGATGTCACAGAGTTCCATTGTGATGTCACAATGCCCCATTGTGATGTCACTGAGTTCCATAGTGATGTCACAATGCCCCATTGTGATGTCACAGAGTTCCATTGTGATGTCACAATGCCCCATTGTGATGTTACAGAGTTCCATTGTGATGTCACAATGCCCCATTGTGATGTCACAGAGTTCCATTGTGATGTCACAGAGTTCCATTGTGATGTCACAATGCCCCATTGTGATGTCACTGAGTTCCATTGTGATGTCACAATGCCCCATTGTGATGTCACAGAGTTCCATTGTGATGTCACAATGCCCCATTGTGATGTCACTGAGTTCCATTGTGATGTCACAATGCCTCATTGTGATGTCACAGTGTTCCATTGTGATGTCACAATGCCACATTGTGATGTCACTGAGTTCCATTGTGATGTCACAATGCCCCATTGTGATGTCACTGAGTTCCATTGTGATGTCACAATGCCCCATTGTGATGTCACAGCGTTCCATTGTGATGTCACAATGCCCCATTGTGATGTCACTGAGTTCCATTGTGATGTCACAATGCCCCAATGTGATGTCACAGAGTTCCATTGTGATTGTCACAATGCCCCATTGTGATGTCACAGAGTTCCATTGTGATGTCACAATGCCCCATTGTGATGTCACAGAGTTCCATTGTAATGTCAAAATGGCCCATTGTGATTTCACAGAGTTCCATTGTGATGTCACAATGCCCCATTGTGATGTCACTGAGTTCCATTGTGATGTCAAAATGCCCCATTGTGATGTCACAATGCCCCATTGTGATGTCACTGAGTTCCATTGTGATGTCATAATGCCCCATTGTGATGCCACAGAGTTCCATTGTGATGTGACAATGCCCCATTGTGATGTCACAGAGTTCCATTGTGATTTCACAATGCCCCATTGTGATGTCACAGAGTTCCATTGTGATGTCACAATGCCCCATTGTGATGTCACTGAGTTCCATTGTGATTTCACAATGCCCATTGTGATGTCACAGAGTTCCATTGTGATGTCACAATGCCCCATTGTGATGTCACTGAGTTCCATTGTGATGTCACAATGCCCCTTTGATGTCACTGAGTTCCATTGTGATGTCACAATGCCCCATTGTGATGTCACTGAGTTCCATTGTGATGTCACAATGCCTCATTGTGATGTCCCAGAGTTCCATTGTGATGTCACAATGCCCCAGTGTGATGTCACAGAGTTCCATTGTGATTGTCACAATGCCCCATAGTGAAGTCACAGAGTTCCATTGTGATGTCACAATGCCCCATTGTGATGTCACTGAGTTCCATTGTGATGTCACAATGCCCCAATGTGATGTCACAGAGTTCCATTGTATTGTCACAATGCCCCATAGTGATGTCACAGAGTTCCATTGTGATGTCACAATGCCCAATGTGATGTCACAGATTTCCATTGTGATGTCACAATGCCCCATTGTGATGTCACTGAGTTCCATTGTGATGTCACAATGTTCCATTGTGATGGCACAATGGCCCATTGTGATGTCACAATGCCCCATTGTGATGTCACAGTAGTTTCCATTGTGATGTCACAATGCCCCATTGTGATGTCACAAAGTTCCATTGTGATGTCACAATGCCCCATTGTGATGTCACTGAGTTCCATTGTGATGTCAGAATGCCCCATTGTGATGTCACAATGGTCCATTGTGATGTCACAATGGCCCATTGTGATCTCACAATGCCCCATTGTGATGTCACATGAGTTCCATTGTGATGTCACAGAGTTCCATTGTGATGTCACAATGCCCCATTGTGATGTCACAGAGTTCCATTGTGATGTCACAATGCCCCATTGTGATGTCACAATGTTCCATTGTAATGTCACAATGGCCCATTGTGATGTCACAATGTCCCATTGTGATGTCACAATGCCCCATTGTGATGTCACAGAGTTCCATTGTGATGACACTGAGTTCCATTGTGATGTCACATGATGTCACAATGCCCATATGTGATGTCACAGTGTTCCATTGTGATGTCACAATGGCCCATTGTGATGTCACAATGCCCCATTGTGATGTCACTGAGTTCCATTGTGATGTCACAATGCCCCATTGTGATGCCACAGAGTTCCATTGTGATGTCACAATGCCCCATTGTGATGTCACAGAGTTCCATTGTGATTTCACAATGCCCCATTGTGATGTCACAGAGTTACATTGTGATGTCACAATGCCCCATTGTGATGTCACTGAGTTCCATTGTGATGTAACAATGCCCCATTGTGATGTCACAGAGTTCCATTGTGATGTCACAATGCCCCATTGTGATGTCACTGAGTTCCATTGTGATGTCACAATGCCCCATTGTGATGTCACAGAGTTCCATTGTGATCTCACAATGCCCCATTGTGATGTCACTGAGTTCCATTTTGATGTCACAATGCCTCATTGTGATGTCACAGTGTTCCATTGTGATAACACTGAGTTCTATTGTGATGTCACAATGCTCCATTGTGATGTCACTGAGTTCCATTCTGATGTCACAATGCCCCATTGTGATGTCACAATGGCCCATTGTGATGTCACAATGTCCCATTGTGATGTCACAATGCCCCATTGTGATGTCACAGAGTTCCATTGTGATGTCACAATGCCCCATTGTGATGTCACAAAGTTCCATTGTAATGTCACAATGCCACATTGTGATGTCACTGAGTTCCATTGTGATGTCACAATTCCCCATTGTGATGTCACAATTGCCCATTGTAATGTCACAATGGCCCATTGTGATCTCACAATGCCCCATTGTGATGTCACAATGCCCCATTGTGATGTCCCAGAGTTCCATTGTGATGACACTGAGTTCTATTCTGATTTCACAATGCCCCTTTGTGATGTCACAGTGTCCCATTGTGATGTCACAATGGCCCATTGTGATGTCACAATGCCCCTTTGTGATGTCCCTGAGTTCCATTGTGATGTCACAATACCCCATTGTGATGTCACAGAGTTCCATTGTGATGTCACAATGCCCCATTGTGATGGCACAGTGTTCCATTGTGATGTCACAATGCCCAATTGTGATGTCACAGAGTTCCATTGTGATGTCACAATGCCCCATTGTGATGTCACTGAGTTCCATTGTGATGTCACAATGCCCCACTCTGATGTCACTGAGTTCCATTGTGATAAAACTGAGTTCCATTGTGATGTCAAAATGCCCCATTGCGATGTCACTGAGTTCAATTGTGATGTCATAATGCCCCATTGTGATGCCCCAGAGTTCCATTGTGATGTGACAATGCCCCATTGTGATGTCACAGAGTTCCATTGTATTTTCACAATGCCCCATTGTGATGTCACAGAGTTCCATTGTGATGTCACAATGCCCCATTGTGATGTCACTGAGTTCTATTGTGATAACACTGAGTTCTATTGTGATGTCACCATGCTCCATTGTGATGTCACAGAGTTCCATTGTGATTTCACAATGCCCCTTTGTGATGTCACAGAGTTTCATTGTGATGTCACAATGCCCCATTATGATGTCACTGAGTTCCATTGTGATGTCACAATACCCCTTTGTGATGTCACAGAGTTCCATTGTGATGTCACAATTCCCCATTGTGATGTCACAGCGTTCCATTGAGATGTCACAATGCCCCATTGTGATGTCCCAGAGTTCCATTGTTATGTCACAGAGTTCCATTGTGATGTCACAATGCCCCATTGTGATGTCACTGAGTTCCATTGTTATGTCACAATGCCCCACTGTGATGTCACTGAGTTCCATTGTGATAACACTGAGTTCTATTGTGATGTCACAATGCCCCATTGTGATGTCACTGAGTTCCATTGTGATGTCACAATGCCCCATTGTGATGTCACTGAGTTCCATTGTGATGTCAAAATGCCCAATTGTGATGTCACTGAGTTCGATTGTGATGTCACAATGCCCCATTGTGATGTCACTGAGTTCCATTGTGATGTCACAGTGTTCCATTGTGATGGCACAATGGCCCATTGTGATGTCACAATGCCCCATTGTGATGTCCCAGAGTTCCATTGTGATGTCACAATGCCACATTGTGATGTCACAAAGTTCCATTGTGATGTCACTGAGTTCCATTGTGATGTCAAAATGCCCAATTGTGATGTCACTGAGTTCCATTGTGATGTCACAATGCCCCATTGTGATGTCACTGAGTTCCATTGTGATGTCACAGTGTTCCATTGTGATGTCACAATGGCCCATTGTGATGTCACAATGCCCCATTGTGATGTCCCAGAGTTCCATTGTGATCTCACAATGCCCCAGTGTGATGTCACTGAGTTCCATTGTGATCTCACAATGCCCCATTGTGATGTCACAGAGTTCCACTGTGATGTCACAATGCCTCATTGTGATGTCACAGAGTTCCATTGTGATGTCACAATGTCCCATTGTGATGTAACAGAGTTCCATTGTATTGTCACAATGCCCCATTGTGATGTCACAGAGTTCCATTGTGATGTCACAATGGCCCATTGTGATTTCACAGAGTTCCATTGTGATGTCACAATTAACCATTGTGATGTCACTGAGTTCCATTGGGATGTCAAAATGCCCCATTGTGATGTCACAATTCACCATTGTGAAGTCACTTTGTTCCATGGTGATGTCACTGTGTTCTATTGTGATGTCACAATGCCCCATTGTGATGTCACTGAGTTCCATTGTGATGTCACAATGCCCCATTGTGATGTCCCAGAGTTCCATTGTGATGTCACAATGCCCCAGTGTGATGTCACAGAGTTCCATTGTGTTGTCACAATGCCCCATAGTGATGTCACAGAGTTCCATTGTGATGTCACAATGCCCCATTGTGATGTCACTGAGTTCCATTGTGATGTCACAATGCCCCATTGTGATGTCACAGAGTTCCATTGTATTGTCACAATGCCCCATTGTGATGTCACAGAGTTCCATTGTGATGTCACAATGCCCCATTGTGATGTCACTGAGTTCCATTGTGATGTCACAATGCCCCATTGTGATGTCACAGAGTTCCATTGTGATGTCACAATGCCCCATTGTGATGTCACAGCGTTCCATTGTGATGTCACAATGCCCCATTGTGATGTCACAGAGTTCCATTGTTATGTCACAGAGTTCCATTGTGGTGTCACAATGCCCCATTGTGATGTCACTGAGTTCCATTGTGATGTCACAATGCCCCATTGTGATGTCACAGAGTTCCATTGTGATCTCACAATGCCCCATTGTGATGTCACTGAGTTCCATTGTGATGTCACAATGCCTCATTGTGATGTCACAGTGTTCCATTGTATTGTCACAATGGCACATTGTGATGTCACTGAGTTCCATTGTGATGTCACAATGCCCCATTGTGATGTCACTGAGTTCCATTGTGATGTCACAATGCCCCATTGTGATGTCACAGAGTTCCATTGTGATGTCACAATGCCCCATTGTGATGTCACTGAGTTCCATTGTGATGTCACAATGCCCCAATGTGATGTCACAGAGTTCCATTGTGTTGTCACAATGCCCCATTGTGATGTCACAGAGTTCCATTGTGATGTCACTGAGTTCCATTGTGATGTCACAATGCCCCATTGTGATGTCACTGAGTTCCATTGTGATGTCACAATGCCCCATTGTGATGTCACAGAGTTCCATTGTGATGTCACAATGCCCCATTGTGATGTCACAGCGTTCCATTGAGATGTTACAATGCCCCATTGTGATGTCACTTGAGTTCCATTGTGATGTCACAATGCCCCTTTGTGATGTCACAGAGTTCCATTGTGATGTCACAATGCCCCATTGTGATGTCACTGAGTTCCACTGTGATGTCACAATGCCTCATTGTGATGTCACAGTGTTCCATTGTATTGTCACAATGGCACATTGTGATGTCACTGAGTTCCATTGTGATGTCACAATGCCCCATTGTGATGTCACTGAGTTCCTTTGTGATGTCACAATGCCCCATTGTGATGTCACTGAGTTCCATTGTGATGACACTGAGTTCTATAGTGATGTCACAATGTCCCATTGTGATGTCACAGAGTTCCATGGTGATGTCACAATGCCTCATTGTGATGTCACAGTGTTCCATTGTATTGTCACAATGTCACATTGTGATGTCACAGAGTTCCATTGTGATGTCACAATGCCCCACTGTGATGTCACTGAGTTCCATTGTGATAACACTGCGTTCTATTGTGATGTCACAATGCCCCATTGTGATGTCACTGAGTTCCATTGTGATGTCACAATGCCCCATTGTGATGTCACTGAGTTCAATTGTGATGTCAAAATGCCCAATTGTGATGTCACTGAGTTCCATTGTGATGTCACAATGCCCCATTGTGATGTCACTGAGTTCCATTGTGATGTCACAGTGTTCCATTGTGATGGCACAATGGCCCATTGTGATGTCACAATGCCCCATTGTGATGTCCCAGAGTTCCATTGTGATGTCACAATGCCCCATTGTGATGTCCCAAAGTTCCATTGTGATGTCACAATGCCCCATTGTGATGTCACTGAGTTCCATTGTGATGTCAGAATGCCCCATTGTGATGTCAGAATGCCCCATTGTGATGTCACAATGGCCCATTGTGATGTCACAATGGCCCATTGTGATCTCACAATGCCCCATTGTGATGTCACTAAGTTCCATTGTGATGTCCCAGAGTTCCATTGTGATGTCACAATGCCCCATTGTGATGTCCCAGAGTTCCATTGTGATGTCACAATGCCCCATTGTGATGTCACTGAGTTCCATTGTGATGTCACAATGCCCCATTGTGATGTCACAATGGCCCATTGTAATGTCACAATGGCCCATTGTGATCTCACAATGCCACATTGTGATGTCACAATGCCCCATTGTGATGTCCCAGAGTTCCATTGTGATGACACTGAGTTCTATTCTGATTTCACAATGCCCCAATGTGATGTCACAGTGTTCCATTGTGATGTCACAATGGCCCATTGTGATGTCACAATGCCCCATTGTGATGTCACTGAGTTCCATTGTGATGTCACAATGCCCCATTGTGATGTCACAGCGTTCCATTGAGATGTCACAATGCCCCATTGTGATGTCACTGAGTTCCATTGTGATGTCACAATGCCCCATTGTGATGTCACAGAGTTCCATTGTGATGTCACAATGCCCCATTGTAATGTCACTGAGTTCCTTTGTGATGTCACAATGCCCCATTGTGATGCCCCAGAGTTCCATTGTGATGTGACAATGCCCCATTGTGATGTCACAGAGTTCCATTGTATTTTCACAATGCCCCATTGTGATGTCACAGAGTTCCATTGTGATGTCACAATCCCCATTGTGATGTCACTGAGTTCCATTGTGATAACACTGAGTTCTATAGTGATGTCACAAAGCTCCATTGTGATGTCACAGAGTTCCATTGTGATTTTACAATGCCCCTTTGTGATGTCACAGAGTTTCATTGTGATGTCACAATGCCCCATTATCATGTCACTGAGTTCCATTGTGATGTCACAATGCCCCTTTGTGATGTCACAGAGTTCCATTGTGATCTCACAATGCCCCATTGTGATGTCACTGAGTTCCACTGTGATGTCACAATGCCTCATTGTGATGTCACAGTGTTCCATTGTATTGTCACAATGGCACATTGTGATGTCACAATGTCATCCCATTGTGATGTCACTGAGTTCCATTGTGATGTCACTGAGTTCCATTGTAATAACACTGAGTTCTATAGTGATGAAACAATGTCCCATTGTGATGTCACAGAGTTCCATTGTGATGTCACAATGCCTCATTGTGATGTCACAGTGTTCCATTGTATTGTCACAATGGCACATTGTGATGTCACAGAGTTCCATTGTGATGTCACAATGCCCCATTGTGATGTCACTGAGTTCCATTGTGATGCCACAATGCCCCACTGTGATGTCACTGAGTTCCATTGTGATAACACTAAGTTCTATTGTGATGTCACAATGCCCCATTGTGATGTCACTGAGTTCCATTGTGATGTCACAATGCCCCATTGTGATGTCCCAGAGTTCCAATGTGACGTGACAATGCCCCATTGTGATGTCACAGAGTTCCATTGTATTTTCACAATGCCCCATTGTGATGTCACAGAGTTCCATTGTGATGTCACAATGCCCCATTGTGATGTCACTGAGTTCCATTGTGATGTCACTGAGTTCCATTGTGATAACACTGAGTTCTATTGTGATGTCACAATGCTCCATTGTGATAACACTGAGTTCTATTCTGATTTCACAATGCCTCTTTGTGATGTCACAGTGTTCCATTGTGATGTCACAATGGCCCATTGTGATGTCACAATGCCCCATTGTGATGTCCCAGAGTTCCATTGTGATGTCACAATGCCCCATTGTGATGTCCCAAAGTTCCATTGTGATGTCACAATGCCCCATTGTGATGTCACTGAGTTCCATTGTGATGTCACAATGCCCCATTGTGATGTCACAATTGCCCATTGTAATGTCACAATGGCCCATTGTGATGTCACAATGCCCCATTGTGATGTCCCAGAGTTCCATTGTGATGACACTGAGTTCTATTCTGATTTCACAATGCCCCTTTGTGATGTCACAGTGTCCCATTGTGATGTCACAATGGCCCATTGTGATGTCACAATGCCCCATTCTGATGTCCCTGAGTTCCATTGTGATGTCACAATACCCCATTGTGATGTCACAGAGTTCCATTGTGATGTCACAATGCCCCATTGTGATGTCACAATGTCCCATTGTAATGTCACAATGGCCCATTGTGATGTCACAGTGTTCCATTGTATTGTCACAATGCCCCATTGTGATGTCACAGAGTTCCATTGTGATGTCACAATGCCCCATTGTGATGTCACTGAGTTCCATTGTGATGTCACAATGCCCTACTGTGATGTCACTGAGTTCCATTGTGATAACACTGAGTTCTATTGTGATGTCACAATGCCCCATTGTGATGTCACTGAGTTCCATTGTGATGTCACAATGCCCCATTGTGATGTCACAGAGTTCCATTGTGATGTGACAATGCCCCATTGTGATGTCACAGAGTTCCATTGTAATTTCACAATGCCCCATTGTGATGTCACAGAGTTCCATTGTGATGTCACAATGCCCCATTGTGATGTCACTGCCATTGTGATTCACTGGTTATTGTGATAACACTGAGTTCTATTGTGATGTCACAATGCTCCATTGTGATAACACTGAGTTCTATTCTGATTTCACAATGCCCCTTTGTGATGTCACAGTGTTCCATTGTGATGTCACAATGGCCCATTGTGATGTCACAATGGCCCATTGTGATGTCACAATGGCCCATTGTGATGTCCCAGAGTTCCATTGTGATGTCACAATGCCCCATTGTGATGTCACAAAGTTCCATTGTGATGTCACAATGCCCCATTGTGATGTCACTGAGTTCCATTGTGATGTCACAATTCCCCATTGTGATGTCACAATTGCCCATTGTAATGTCACAATGGCCCATTGTGATCTCACAATGCCCCATTGTGATGTCACAATGCCCCATTGTGATGTCCCAGAGTTCCATTGTGATGACACTGAGTTCTATTCTGATTTCACAATGCCCCATTGTGATGTCACAGTGTTCCATTGTGATGTCACAATGCCCCATTGTGATGTCCCTGAGTTCCATTGTGATGTCACAATGCCCCATTGTGATTTCACAGAGTTCCATTGTGATGTCACAATGCCCCATTGTGATGGCACAGTGTTACATTGTGATGTCACAATGCCCAATTGTGATGTCACAGAGTTCCATTGTGATGTCACAATGCCCCATTGTGATGTCACTGAGTTCCATTGTGATGTCACAATGCCCCACTCTGATGTCACTGAGTTCCATTGTGATAACACTGAGTTCCATTGTGATGTCAAAATGCCCCATTGTGATGTCACTGAGTTCAATTGTGATGTCACAATGCCCCATTGTGATGCCCCAGAGTTCCATTGTGATGTGACAATGCCCCATTGTGATGTCACAGAGTTCCATTGTATTTTCACAATGCCACATTGTGATGTCACAGAGTTCCATTGTGATGTCACAATGCCCCATTGTGATGTCACTGAGTTCTATTGTGATAACACTGAGTTCTATTGTGATGTCACCATGCTCCATTGTTATGTCACAGAGTTCCATTGTGATTTCACAATGCCCCTTTGTGATGTCACAGAGTTTCATTGTGATGTCACAATGCCCCATTATGATGTCACTGAGTTCCATTGTGATGTCACAATGCCCCATTGTGATGTCACAGAGTTCCATTGTGATGTCACAATGCCCCATTGTGATGTCACAGCGTTCCATTGAGATGTCACAATGCCCCATTGTGATGTCCCAGAGTTCCATTGTTATGTCACAGAGTTCCATTGTGATGTCACAATGCCCCATTGTGATGTCACTGAGTTCCATTGTTATGTCACAATGCCCCACTGTGATGTCACTGAGTTCCATTGTGATAACACTGAGTTCTATTGTGATGTCACAATGCCCCATTGTGATGTCACTGAGTTCCATTGTGATGTCACAATGCCCCATTGTGATGTCACTGAGTTCCATTGTGATGTCAAAATGCCCAATTGTGATGTCACTGAGTTCCATTGTGATGTCACAATGCCCCATTGTGATGTCCCAGAGTGCCATTGTGATGTCACAATGCCAATTGTGATGTCCCAAAGTTCCATTGTGATGTCACAGAGTTCCATTGTGATGTCAAAATGCCCAATTGTGATGTCACTGAGTTCCATTGTGATGTCACAATGCCCCATTGTGATGTCACTGAGTTCCATTGTGATGTCACTGAGTTCCATTGTGATGTCACAGTGTTCCATTGTGATGGCACAATGGCCCATTGTGATGTCACAATGCCCCATTGTGATGTCCCAGAGTTCCATTGTGATGTCACAATGCCCCAGTGTGATGTCACTGAGTTCCATTGTGATGTCCCAGAGTTCCATTGTGATGTCACAATGCCCCAGTGTGATGTCACAGAGTTCCATTGTGATCTCACAATGCCCCATTGTGATGTCACAGAGTTCCACTGTGATGTCACAATGCCTCATTGTGATGTCACAGAGTTCCATTGTGATGTCACAATGTCCCATTGTGGTGTAAGAGAGTTCCATTGTGATTGTCACAATGCCCCATTGTGATGTCACAGAGTTCCATTGTGATGTCACAATGGCCCATTGTGATTTCACAGAGTTCCATTGTGATGTCACAATTAACCATTGTGATGTCACTTTGTTCCATGGTGATGTCACTGTGTTCTATTGTGATGTCACAATGCCCCATTGTGATGTCACTGAGCTCCATTGTGATGTCACAATGCCTCATTGTGATGTCCCAGAGTTCCATTGTGATGTCACAATGCCCCAGTGTGATGTCACAGAGTTCCATTGTATTGTCACAATGCCCCATAGTGATGTCACAGAGTTCCATTGTGATGTCACAATGCCCCATTGTGATGTCACTGAGTTCCATTGTGATGTCACAATGCCCCAATATGATGTCACTGAGTTCCACTGTATTGTCACAATGCCCCATAGTGATGTCACAGAGTTCCATTGTGATGTCACAATGCCCCATTGTGATGTCACTGAGTTCCATAGTGATGTCACAATGCCCCATTGTGATGTCACAGAGTTCCATTGTGATGTCACAATGCCCCATTGTGATGTCACAGCGTTCCATTGTGATGTCACAATGCCCCATTGTGATGTCCCAGAGTTCCATTGTTATGTCACAGAGTTCCATTGTGGTGTCACAATGCCCCATTGTGATGTCACTGAGTTCCATTGTGATGTCACAATGCCCCATTGTGATGTCACAGAGTTCCATTGTGATGTCACAATGCCCCATTGTGATGTCACTGAGTTCCACTGTGATGTCACAATGCCCCATTGTGATGTCACAGTGTTCCATTGTATTGTCACAATGGCACATTGTGATGTCACTGAGTTCCATTGTGATGTCACAATGCCCCATTGTGATGTCACTGAGTTCCATTGTGATGTCACAGAGTTCCATTGTGATGTCACAATGCCCCATTGTGATGTCACTGAGTTCCATTGTGATGTCACAATGCCCCAATGTGATGTCACAGAGTTCCATTGTATTGTCACAATGCCCCATAGTGATGTCACAGAGTTCCATTGTGATGTCACAATGCCCCATTGTGATGTCACTGAGTTCCATTGTGATGTCACAATGCCCCATTGTGATGTCACTGAGTTCCATAGTGATGTCACAATGCCCCATTGTGATGTCACAGAGTTCCATTGTGATGTCACAATGCCCCATTGTGATGTCACAGCGTTCCATTGAGATGTCACAATGCCCCATTGTGATGTCACAGAGTTCCATTGTTATGTCACAGAGTTCCATTATGGTGTCACAATGCCCCATTGTGATGTCACTGAGTTCCATTGTGATGTCACAATGCCCCATTGTGATGTCACAGAGTTCCATTGTGATCTCACAATGCCCCATTGTGATGTCACTGAGTTCCACTGTGATGTCACAATGCCTCATTGTGATGTCACAGTGTTCCATTGTGTTGTCACAATGGCACATTGTGATGTCACTGAGTTCCATTGTGATGTCACAATGCCCCATTGTGATGTCTCTGAGTTCCATTGTGATGTCACAGCGTTCCATTGTGATGTCACAATGCCCCATTGTGATGTCACTGAGTTCCATTGTGATGTCACAATGCCCCAATGTGATGTCACAGAGTTCCATTGTATTGTCACAATGCCCCATTGTGATGTCACAGAGTTCCATTGTGATGTCACAATGCCCCATTGTGATGTCACTGAGTTCCATTGTGATGTCACAATGCCCCATTGTGATGTCACAGAGTTCCATTGTGATGTCACAATGCCCCATTGTGATGTCCCAAAGTTCCATTGTGATGTCACTGAGTTCTATTGTGATGTCACAATGCCCCATTGTGATGTCACAGAGTTCCATTGTGATGTCACAATGCCCCATTGTGATGTCACTGAGTTCCATTGTGATGTCACAATGCCCCATTGTGATGTCACAGAGTTCCATTGTGATGTCACAATGCCCCATTGTGATGTCACAGTGTTCCATTGTGATGTCACAATGCCCCATTGTGATGTCCCAGAGTTCCATTGTGATGTCACAATGCCCCAGTGTGATGTCACTGAGTTCCATTGTGATGTCACAGAGTGCCATTGTGATGTCACAATGCCCCATTGTGATGTCACTGAGTTCCATTGTGATGTCATGATGTCCATTGTGATGTCACAATGTTCCATTGTGATGTCACAGAGTTCCATTGTGATGTCACAATGCCCCATTGTGATGTCACAGAGTTCCATTGTGATGTCACAATGCCCCATTGTGATGTCACTGAGTTCCATTGTGATGTCACAATGCCCCATTGTGATGTCACAGAGTTCCATTGTGATGTCACATGAGTCCTATTGTGATGTCACAATGTTCCATTGTGATGTCACAGATTTCCATTGTGATGTCACTTTGCTCCATTGTGATGTCACTGAGTTCCATTGTGATGTCACAATGCCCCATTGTGATGTCACTGAGTTCCATTGTGATGTCACAATGCCCCATTGTGATGTCACAGAGTTCCATTGTGATGTCACAATGCCCCATTGTGATGTCACAGAGTTCCATTGTGATGTCACAATGCCCCATTGTGATGTCACAGAGTTCCATTGTGATGTCACAATGCCCCATTGTGATGTCACTGAGTTCCATTGTGATGTCACAATGCCCCAATGTGATGTCACTGAGTTCCATTGTGATGTCACAATGCCCCATTGTGATGTCACTGAGTTCCATTGTGATGTCACAATGCCCCATTGTGATGTCACTGAGTTCCATTGTGATGTCACAATGCCCCATTGTGATGTCACTGAGTTCCATTGTGATGTCACAATGCCCCATTGTGATGTCACAGAGTTCCATTGTGATGTCACAATGCCCCATTGTGATGTCCCAGAGTTCCATTGTTATGTCACAGAGTTCCATTGTGATGTCACAATGTCCCATTGTGATGTCACTGAGTTCCATTGTGATGTCACAATGCCCCATTGTGATGTCACTGAGTTCCATTGTGATGTCACAATGCCCCATTGTGATGTCACTGAGTTCCATTGTGATGTCACAATGTTCCATTGTGATGTCACAATGTTCCATTGTGATGTCACAATGGCCCATTGTGATGTCACTGAGTTCCATTGTGATGTCACAATGCCCCATTGTGATGTCACTGAGTTCCATTGTGATGTCCCAGAGTTCCATTGTGATGTCACAATGCCCCATTGTGATGTCACTGAGTTCCATTGTGATGTCACAATGCCCCATTGTGATGTCACTGAGTTCCATTGTGATGTCACAATGCCCCATTGTGATGTCACAGAGTTCCATTGTGATGTCACAATGCCCCATTGTGATGTCACTGAGTTCCATTGTGATGTCACAATGCCCCATTGTGATGTCACTGAGTTCCATTGTGATGTCACAATGCCCATTGTGATGTCACAGAGTTCCATTGTGATGTCACAATGCCCCATTGTGATGTCACTTTGTTCCATTGTGATGTCACAATGCCCATTGTGATGTCACATGCCCTTTGATGTCTTTCCATTGTGATGTCACAATGCCCCATTGTGATGTCACAGAGTTCCATTGTGATGTCACAATGCCCCATTGTGATGTCACTGAGTTCCATTGTGATGTCACAATGCCCCATTGTGATGTCACAGAGTTCCATTGTGATGTCACAATGCCCCATTGTGATGTCACTGAGTTCCATTGTGATGTCACAATGCCCCATTGTGATGTCACTGAGTTCCATTGTGATGTCACAATGCCCCATTGTGATGTCACTGAGTTCCATTGTGATGTCACAATGCCATTGTGATGTCACAAAGTTCCATTGTGATGTCACAGAGTCCCATTGTGATGTCACAATGCCCCATTGTGATGTCACTGAGTTCCATTGTGATGTCACAATGCCCCATTGTGATGTCACAGAGTTCCATTGTGATGTCACAATGCCCCATTGTGATGTCACTGAGTTCCATTGTGATGTCACAATGCCCCATTGTGATGTCACAGAGTTCCATTGTGATGTCACAATGCCCCATTGTGATGTCACAGAGTTCCATTGTGATGTCACAATGCCCCATTGTGATGTCACAGAGTTCCATTGTGATGTCACTGAGTTCCATTCTGATTTCACAATGCCCCATTGTGATGTCACTGAGTTCCATTGTGATGTCACAATGCCCCATTGTGATGTCACTGAGTTCCATTGTGATGTCACAATGCCCCATTGTGATGTCACAGAGTTCCATTGTGATGTCACAATGCCCCATTGTGATGTCACAGAGTTCCATTGTGATGTCACAATGCCCAATTGTGATGTCACAGAGTTCCATTGTGATGTCACAATGCCCCATTGTGATGTCACTGAGTTCCATTGTGATGTCACAATGCCCCACTGTGATGTCACTGAGTTCCATTGTGATGTCACAGTGTTCCATTGTGATGTCAAAATGCCCCATTGCGATGTCACTGAGTTCAATTGTGATGTCACAATGGCCCATTGTGATGCCCCAGAGTTCCATTGTGATGTGACAATGCCCCATTGTGATGTCACAGAGTTCCATTGTGATTTCACAATGCCACATTGTGATGTCACAGAGTTCCATTGTGATGTCACAATGCCCCATTGTGATGTCACTAGTTCCATTGTGATAACACTGAGTTCTATTGTGATGTCACCATGCTCCATTGTGATGTCACAGAGTCCCATTGTGATTTCACAATGCCCCATTGTGATGTCACAGAGTTCCATTGTGATGTCACAATGCCCCATTATGATGTCACTGAGTTCCATTGTGATGTCACAATGCCCCATTGTGATGTCACAGAGTTCCATTGTGATGTCAAAATGCCCCATTGTGATGTCACAGAGTTCCATTGTGATGTCACAATGCCCCATTGTGATGTCACAGAGTTTTGTGATGTCACATTGCCTTGTGATGTCACAGAGTTCCATTGTGATGTCACAATGCCCCATTGTGATGTCACTGAGTTCCATTGTGATGTCACAATGCCCCATTGTGATGTCACTGAGTTCCATTGTGATAACACTGAGTTCCATTGTGATGTCACAATGCCCCATTGTGATGTCACTGAGTTCCATTGTGATGTCACAATGCCCCATTGTGATGTCACAGAGTTCCATTGTGATGTCAAAATGCCCCATTGTGATGTCACTGAGTTCCATTGTGATGTCACAATGCCCCATTGTGATGTCACAGAGTTCCATTGTGATGTCACAATGCCCCATTGTGATGTCACAATAGTTCCATTGTGATGTCACTGAGTTCTATTGTGATGTCACAATGCCCCATTTATTGTTCCATTGTGATGTCACATGAGTTTCCAGATTGTGATGTCACAATGCCCCATTGTGATGTCACTGAGTTCCATTGTGATGTCACAATGTTCCATTGTGATGGCACAAAGTTCCATTGTGATGTCACAATGCCCCATTGTGATGTCCCAGAGTTCCATTGTGATGTCACAATGCCCCATTGTGATGTCACTGAGTTCCATTGTGATGTCCCAGAGTTCCATTGTGATGTCACAATGCCCCATTGTGATGTCACAGAGTTCCATTGTGATGTCACAATGCCCCATTGTGATGTCACAGAGTTCCATTGTTATGTCACAATGCCCCATTGTGATGTCACAGAGTTCCATTGTGATGTCACAATGCCCCATTGTGATGTCACTGAGTTCCATTGTGATGTCACAATGCCCCATTGTGATGTCACTGAGTTCCATTGTGATGTCACAATGCCCCATTGTGATGTCACAGAGTTCCATTGTGATGTCACAATGCCCCATTGTGATGTCACTTAGTTCCATTGTGATGTCACTATGTCCTATTGTGATGTCACAGAGTTCCATTGTGATGTCACAATGTTCCATTGTGATGTCACAATGCCTCCATTGTGATGTCACAGAGTTCCATTGTGATGTCACAATGCCCCAGTGTGATGTCACAGAGTTCCATTGTGTTGTCACAATGCCCCATTGTGATGTCACAGAGTTCCATTGTGATGTCACAATGCCCCATTGTGATGTCACTGAGTTCCATTGTGATGTCACAATGCCCCAATGTGATGTCACAGAGTTCCATTGTGATGTCACAATGCCCCATTGTGATGTCACAGAGTTCCATTGTGATGTCACAATGCCCCATTGTGATGTCACTGAGTTCCATTGTAGTGATGTCACAATGCCCCATTGTGATGTCACAGAGTTCCATTGTGATGTCACAATGCCCCATTGTGATGTCACAGAGTTCCATTGAGATGTCACAATGCCCCATTGTGATGTCCCAGAGTTCCATTGTGATGTCACAGAGTTCCATTTGGTGTCACAATGCCCCATTGTGATGTCACTGAGTTCCATTGTGATGTCACAATGCCCCATTGTGATGTCACAGAGTTCCATTGTGATGTCACAATGCCCCATTGTGATGTCACTGAGTTCCATTGTGATGTCACAATGCCTCATTGTGATGTCACAGAGTTCCATTGTATTGTCACAATGCCACATTGTGATGTCACAAGTTCCATTGTGATGTCACAATTCCATTGTGATGTCACAATGCTCCATTGTGATGTCACTGAGTTCCATTGTGATGTCACAATGCCCCATTGTGATGTCACAGAGTTCCATTGTGATGTCACAATGCCCCATTGTGATGTCACAGAGTTCCATTGTGATGTCACAATGCCCCATTGTGATGTCACAGAGTTCCATTGTGATGTCACAATGCCCCATTGTGATGTCACTGAGTTCCATTGTGATGTCACTATGCTCCATTGTGATGTCACTGAGTTCCATTGTGATGTCACAATGCCCCATTGTGATATCACTGAGTTCCATTGTGATGTCACAATGCCCCATTGTGATGTCACAGTGTTCCATTGTGATGTCAGAATGTCCCATTGTGATGTCACAGGTTCCATTGTGATGTCACAAGATGTCCATTGTTGTGATGTCACAATGCCCCATTGTGATGTCACAGAGTTCCATTGTGATGTCACAATGCCCCATTGTGATGTCACAGAGTTCCATTGTGATGTCACAATGCCCCATTGTGATGTCACTGAGTTCCATTGTGATGTCACAATGCCATGTCATTGTGATGTCACAATGCCCCATTGTGATGTCACAAGTTCCATTGTGATGTCACAATGCCCCATTGTGATGTCACAGAGTTCCATTGTGATGTCACAATGCCCCATTGTGATGTCACAAGTTCCATTGTGATGTCACAGAGTTCCATTGTGATGTCACAATGCCCATTGTGATGTCACAATGTCCCATTGTGATGTCACAATGCCTTTGTGATGTCACAGTGCCCCATTGTGATGTCACAGAGTTCCATTGTGATGTCACAATGCCCCATTGTGATTTCACAGAGTTCCATTGTGATGTCACAATGCCCCATTGTGATGTCACAGAGTTCCATTGTGATGTCACAATGCCCCATTGTGATGTCACAGAGTTCCATTGTGATGTCACAATGCCCTGATGTGATGTCACTGAGTTCCATTGTGATGTCACAATGCCCCACTGTGATGTCACTGAGTTCCATTGTGATGTCACAATGCCCCATTGTGATGTCACAGTTCCATTGTGATGTCACAATGCCCCATTGTGATGTCACTGAGTTCCATTGTGATGTCACAATGCCCCATTGTGATGTCACAGAGTTCCATTGTGATGTCACAATGCCCCATTGTGATGTCACAGAGTTCCATTGTGATGTCACAATGCCCCATTGTGATGTCACTGAGTTCCATTGTGATGTCACAATGCCCCATTGTGATGTCACTGAGTTCCATTGTGATGTCACTGAGTTCCATTGTGATGTCACAATGCCCCATTGTGATGTCACAGAGTTCCATTGTGATGTCACAATGCCCCATTGTGATGTCACAGAGTTCCATTGTGATGTCACAATGCCCCATTGTGATGTCACTGAGTTCCATTGTGATGTCACAATGCCCCATTGTGATGTCACAGAGTTCCATTGTGATGTCACAATGCCCCATTGTGATGTCACATGTAGAGTTCCATTGTGATGTCACAATGCCCCATTGTGATGTCACAGAGTTCCATTGTGATGTCACAATGCCCCATTGTGATGTCACTGAGTTCCATTGTGATGTCACAATGCCCCATTGTGATGTCACTGAGTTCCATTGTGATGTCACAATCCCATTGAGTTCTATTGTGATGTCACAATGCCCCATTGTGATGTCACTGAGTTCCATTGTGATGTCACAATGCCCCATTGTGATGTCACTGAGTTCCATTGTGATGTCACAATGTCCCATTGTGATGTCACTGAGTTCCATTGTGATGTCACAATGCCCCATTGTGATGTCACAGTGTTCCATTGTGATGTCACAATGCCCCATTGTGATGTCACTGAGTTCCATTGTGATGTCACAATGCCCCATAGTGATGTCACAGAGTTCCATTGTGATGTCACAATGCCCCATTGTGATGTCACTGAGTTCCATTGTGATGTCACAATGCCCCATTGTGATGTCACTGAGTTCCATTGTGATGTCACAATGTCCCATTGTGATGTCACAATGTTCCATTGTGATGTCACAATGCCCCATTGTGATGTCACAGAGTTCCATTGTGATGTCACAATGCCCCATTGTGATGTCACAGAGTTCCATTGTGATGTCACAATGCCCCATTGTGATGTCACTGAGTTCCATTGTAATGTCACAATGCCCCATTGTGATGTCACAGAGTTCCATTGTGATGTCACAGAGCCCCATTGTGATGTCACAATGCCCCATTGTGATGTCACAGAGTTCCATTGTGATGTCACAATGCCCCATTGTGATGTCACAGAGTTCCATTGTGATGTCACAATGCCCCATTGTGATGTCACAGAGTTCCATTGTGATGTCACAATGCCCCACTGTGATGTCACTGAGTTCCATTGTGATGTCACAATGCCCCATTGTGATGTCACAGTGTTCACATTGTGATGTCACAGAGTCCCATTGTGATGTCACAATGTCCATTGTGATGTCACAGAGTTCCATTGTGATGTCACAATGCCCCATTGTGATGTCACTGAGTTCCATTGTGATGTCAGAATGCCCCATTGTGATGTCACTGAGTTCCATTGTGATGTCACAATGCCCCATTGTGATGTCACAGAGTTCCATTGTGATGTCACAATGTCCCATTGTGATGTCACAGAGTTCCATTGTGATGTCACAATGCCCCATTGTGATGTCACAGAGTTCCATTGTGATGTCACAATGCCCCATTGTGATGTCACAGAGTTCCATTGTGATTTCACAATGCCCCATTGTGATGTCACAGAGTTCCATTGTGATGTCACAATGCCCCATTGTATGTCACTGAGTTCCATTGTGATGTCACAATGTCCCATTGTGATGTCACAGAGTTCCATTGTGATGTCACAATGCCCCATTGTGATGTCACTGAGTTCCATTGTGATGTCACAATGCCCCATTGTGATGTCACAGTGTCCCATTGTGATGTCACAATGCCCCATTGTGATGTCACTGAGTTCCATTGTGATGTCACAATGCCCCATTGTGATGTCACTGAGTTCCATTGTGATGTCACAATGCCCCATTGTGATATCACTGAGTTCCATTGTGATGTCACAATGCCCCATTGTGATGTCCCATTGTGATGTCACAGAGTTCCATTGTGATGTCACAATGCCCCATTGTGATGTCACAATGTTCCATTGTGATGTCACAATGTCCATTGTGATGTCACAAAGTTCCATTGTGATGTCACAATGCCCCATTGTGATGTCACAGAGTTCCATTGTGATGTCACAATGCCCCACTGTGATGTCACTGAGTTCCATTGTGATGTCACAATGCCCCATTGTGATGTCACAGAGTTCCATTGTGATGTCACAATGCCCTATTGTGATGTCACAGAGTTCCATTGTGATGTCACAATGGCCCATTGTGATGTCACAATGTTCCATTGTGATGTCACAATTCCATTGTGATGTCACATGCCCCATTGTGATGTCACTGAGTTCCATTGTGATGTCACAATGCCCCATTGTGATGTCACTGAGTTCCATTGTGATGTCACAATGCCCCATTGTGATGTCACAATGTCCCATTGTGATGTCACAATGCCCATTGTGATGTCACAATGCCCCATTGTGATGTCACTGAGTTCCATTGTGATGTCACAATGCCCCATTGTGATGTCACTGAGTTCCATTGTGATGTCACAATGCCCCATTGTGATGTCACAGAGTTCCATTGTGATGTCACAATGCCCCATTGTGATGTCACAGAGTTCCATTGTGATGTCACAATGCCCCATTGTGATGTCACAGAGTTCCATTGTGATGTCACAATGCCCCATTGTGATGTCACAGAGTTCCATTGTGATGTCACAATGCCCCATTGTGATGTCACAGTGTCCCATTGTGATGTCACAATGCCCCATTGTGATGTCACATTCCCCATTGTGATGTCACTGAGTTCCATTGTGATGTCACAATGCCCCATTGTGATGTCACTGAGTTCCATTGTGATGTCACAATGCCCCATTGTGATGTCACTGAGTTCCATTGTGATGTCACAATGCCCCATTGTGATGTCACTAGTTCCATTGTTCCATTGTGATGTCACAGAGTTCCATTGTGATGTCACAATGCCCCATTGTGATGTCACAGAGTTCCATTGTGATGTCACAATGCCCCATTGTGATGTCACAGAGTTCCATTGTGATGTCACAATGCCCCATTGTGATGTCACAGAGTTCCATTGTGATGTCACAATGCCCCATTGTGATGTCACTAAGTTCCATTGTGATGTCACAGAGTTCCATTGTGATGTCACAATGCCCCATTGTGATGTCACAGAGTTCCATTGTGATGTCACAATGCCCCATTGTGATGTCACTGAGTTCCATTGTGATGTCACAATGCCCCATTGTGATGTCACAGAGTTCCATTGTGATGTCACAATGCCCCATTGTGATGTCACAGAGTTCCATTGTGATGTCACAATGCCCCATTGTGATGTCCCAGAGTTCCATTGTGATGTCACAATGCCCCATTGTGATGTCACTGAGTTCCATTGTGATGTCAGCCCCATTATGTCACATTGTGATGTCACTGAGTTCCATTGTGATGTCACAATGCCCCATTGTGATGTCACAGAGTTCCATTGTGATGTCACAATGCCCCATTGTGATGTCACTGAGTTCCATTGTGATGTCACAATGCCCCATTGTGATGTCACTGAGTTCCATTGTGATGTCACAATGCCCCATTGTGATGTCACTGAGTTCCATTGTGATGTCACAATGCCCCATTGTGATGTCACTGAGTTCCATTGTGATGTCACAATGCTCCATTGTGATGTCACTGAGTTCCATTGTGATGTCACAATGCCCCATTGTGATGTCACAGTTCCATTGTGATGTCACAATGCCCCATTGTGATGTCACAAAGTTCCATTGTGATGTCACTGAGTTCCATTGTGATGTCACAATGTTCCATTGTGATGTCACAATGCCCATTGTGATGTCACAGTGTCCCATTGTGATGTCACAATGCCCCATTGTGATGTCACAGAGTTCCATTGTGATGTCACAGAGTTCCATTGTGATGTCACAATGCCCCATTGTGATGTCACTGAGTTCCATTGTGATGTCACAGAGTTCCATTGTGATGTCACAATGGCCCATTGTGATGTCACAGAGTTCCACTGTGATGTCACAATGCCCCATTGTGATGTCACAGAGTTCCATTGTGATGTCACAATGCCCCATTGTGATGTCACTGAGTTCCATTGTGATGTCATTACAATGCCCCATTGTGATGTCACTGAGTTCCATTGTGATGTCACAATGCCCCATTGTGATGTCACAGAGTTCCATTGTGATGTCACAATGCCCCATTGTGATGTCACAGAGTTCCATTGTGATGTCACAATGCCCCATTGTGATGTCACTGAGTTCCATTGTGATGTCACTGAGTTCTATTGTGATGTCACAATGCCCCATTGTGATGTCACAGAGTTCCATTGTGATGTCACAATGCCCCATTGTGATGTCACAGAGTTCCATTGTGATGTCACAATGCCCCACTGTGATGTCACAGAGTTCCATTGTGATGTCACAATGCCCCATTGTGATGTCACTGAGTTCCATTGTGATGTCACAATGCCCCATTGTGATGTCACAGTTCCATTGTGATGTCACAATGCCCCATTGTGATGTCACTGAGTTCCATTGTGATGTCACAATGCCCCATTGTGATGTCACTTGTGAGTTCCATTGTGATGTCACAATGCCCCATTGTGATGTCACTGAGTTCCATTGTGATGTCACAATGTTCCATTGTGATGTCACAATGGCCCATTGTGATGTCACAATGCCCCATTGTGATGTCACTGAGTTCCATTGTGATGTCACAATGCCCCATTGTGATGTCACCAAGAGTTCCATTGTGATGTCACAATGCCCCATTGTGATGTCACTGAGTTCCATTGTGATGTCACAATGCCCCATTGTGATGTCACAGAGTTCCATTGTGATGTCACAATGGCCCACTGTGATGTCACTGAGTTCCATTGTGATGTCACAATGCCCCATTGTGATGTCACTGAGTTCCATTGTGATGTCACAATGTTCCATTGTGATGTCACAATGCCCCATTGTGATGTCACAGTGTTCCATTGTGATGTCACAATGCCCCATTGTGATGTCACAGAGTTCCATTGTGATGTCACAATGCCCCATTGTGATGTCACAGAGTTCCATTGTGATGTCACAATGCCCCATTGTGATGTCACTGAGTTCCATTGTGATGTCACAATGCCCCATTGTGATGTCACAGAGTTCCATTGTGATGTCACATGCCCATTGTGATGTCACTGAGTTCCATTGTGATGTCACAATGCCCCATTGTGATGTCACTGAGTTCCATTGTGATGTCACAATGCCCCATTGTGATGTCACAGAGTTCCATTGTGATGTCACTGAGTTCCATTGTGATGTCACAATGCCCCATTGTGATGTCACTGAGTTCCATTGTGATGTCACAATGCCCCATTGTGATGTCACATGAGTTCCATTTGTGATGTCACAATGCCCCATTGTGATGTCACTGAGTTCCATTGTGATGTCACAATGTCCCATTGTGATGTCACAATGCCCCATTGTGATGTCACAGAGTTCCATTGTGATGTCACAATGCCCCACTGTGATGTCACTGAGTTCCATTGTGATGTCACAATGCCCCATTGTGATGTCACAGAGTTCCATTGTGATGTCACAATGCCCCATTGTGATGTCACAGAGTTCCATTGTGATGTCACAATGCCCCATTGTGATGTCACAGAGTTCCATTGTGATGTCACAATGCCCCATTGTGATGTCACAGAGTTCCATTGTGATGTCACAATGTACCCATTGTGATGTCACAATGTTTGTGATGTCACATTGTGATGTCACAATGCCCCATTGTGATGTCACAGAGTTCCATTGTGATGTCACAATGCCCATTGTGATGTCACTGAGTTCCATTGTGATGTCACAATGCCCCATTGTGATGTCACAGAGTTCCATTGTGATGTCACAATGCCCCATTGTGATGTCACAGAGTTCCATTGTGATGTCACAATGCCCCATTGTGATGTCACTGAGTTCCATTGTGATGTCACAATGCCCCATTGTGATGTCACAGTGTTCCATTGTGATGTCACAATGCCCCATTGTGATGTCACTGAGTTCCATTGTGATGTCACAATGCCCCATTGTGATGTCACAGTTGTGATGTCACAGAGTTCCATTGTGATGTCACAATGCCCCATTGTGATGTCACTGAGTTCCATTGTGATGTCACAATGCCCCATTGTGATGTCACTGAGTTCCATTGTGATGTCACAATGCCCCATTGTGATGTCACAGAGTTCCATTGTGATGTCACAATGCCCCATTGTGATGTCACTGAGTTCCATTGTGATGTCACAATGCCCCATTGTGATGTCACAATGCCCCATTGTGATGTCACAGAGTTCCATTGTGATGTCACAATGCCCCATTGTGATGTCACAGAGTTCCATTGTGATGTCACAATGCCCCATTGTGATGTCACAGAGTTCCATTGTGATGTCACAATGCCCCATTGTGATGTCACTGAGTTCCATTGTGATGTCACAATGCCCCATTGTGATGTCACAGAGTTCCATTGTGATGTCACAATGCCCCATTGTGATGTCACAAAGTTCCATTGTGATGTCACAATGTTCCATTGTGATGTCACAGAGTTCCATTGTGATGTCACAATGCCCCATTGTGATGTCACATGAGTTCCATTGTGATGTCACAATGCCCCATTGTGATGTCACAGAGTTCCATTGTGATGTCACAATGCCCCATTGTGATGTCACAGAGTTCCATTGTGATGTCACAATGTCCCATTGTGATGTCACAATGTCCCATTGTGATGTCACAATGTCCCATTGTGATGTCACAAAGTCCCATTGTGATGTCACAATGCCCCATTGTGATGTCACAGAGTCCCATTGTGATGTCACAATGCCCCATTGTGATGTCCCAGAGTTCCATTGTGATGTCACAATGCCCCATTGTGATGTCACAGAGTTCCATTGTGATGTCACAATGCCCCATTGTGATGTCACAGAGTTCCATTGTGATGTCACAATGCCCCATTGTGATGTCACAAAGTTCCATTGTGATGTCACAATGTCCCATTGTGATGTCACATGAGTTCCATTGTGATGTCACAATGCCCCATTGTGATGTCACAGAGTTCCATTGTGATGTCACATGAGTTCTATTGTGATGTCACAAAGCTCCATTGTGATGTCACAATGCCCCATTGTGATGTCACAATGCCCCATTGTGATGTCACAGAGTTCCATTGTGATGTCACAATGCCCCATTGTGATGTCACAGTGTTCCATTGTGATGTCACAATGCCCCATTGTGATGTCACAGAGTTCCATTGTGATGTCACAATGAGTTCCACTGTGATGTCACAATGCCCCATTGTGATGTCACAGAGTTCCATTGTGATGTCACAATGCCCCATTGTGATGTCACTGAGTTCCATTGTGATGTCACAATGCCCCATTGTGATGTCACTGAGTTCCATTGTGATGTCACAATGCTCCATTGTGATGTCACTGAGTTCCATAGTGATGTCACAATGCCCCATTGTGATGTCACAGAGTTCCATTGTGATGTCACAATGCCCCATTGTGATGTCACAAAGTTCCATTGTGATGTCACAATGTTCCACTGTGATGTCACAATGCCCCATTGTGATGTCACTGAGTTCCATTGTGATGTCACAATGCCCCATTGTGATGTCACAGAGTTCCATTGTGATGTCACAATGCCCCATTGTGATGTCACAGAGTTCCATTGTGATGTTCACAATGCCCCATTGTGATGTCACAGAGTTCCATTGTGATGTCACAATGCCCCATTGTGATATCACTGAGTTCCATTGTGATAACACTGAGTTCTATTGTGATGTCACAATGCCCCATTGTGATATCACAGAGTTCCATTGTGATGTCACAATGCCCCATTGTGATGTCACAGAGTCCCATTGTGATGTCACAATGCCCCATTGTGATGTCACAGAGTTCCATTGTGATGTCACAATGCCCCATTGTGATGTCACAGAGTTCCATTGTGATGTCACAATGCCCCATTGTGATGTCACTGAGTTCCATTGTGATGTCACAATGCCCCATTGTGATGTCACAGAGTTCCATTGTGATGTCACAATGCCCATTGTGATATCACAGTGTCCCATTGTGATGTCACAATGCCCCATTGTGATGTCACAGGAGTTCCATTGTGATGTCACAATGTTCCATTGTGATGTCACAATGCTCCATTGTGATGTCACTGAGTTCCATTGTGATATCACAATGGAACTCTGACATCACAATGGGGCATTGTGACATCACAATGGAACTAGTGCACATCAATGGGCCATTGCATCACTATGGAACTCTTGACATCACAATGGAACATTGTGACATCACAATGGAGCATTGTGACATCACAATGGAACTCACTGACATCACAATGGGGCTCTGTGACATCATAATGGAATCTCTTGACATCACAATGGGGCATTGTGACACACTTGTGGAACTCTGTGACATCACAATGGAACACTGTGACATCACAATAGAACTTTATGACATCACAATGGAACTCTGTGACATCACAAATGGAATTCTGACATCACAATGGAACACAGTGACATCACAATGGGGCATTCTATGACATCACAATGGAACTCAGTGACATCACAATGGGGCATTGTGACATCACAATGGAACTCTGTGACATCACAATGGAATTCTGTGACATCACAATGGAACTCTGTGACATCACAATGGGGCATTGTGACATCACAATGGAACTCTGTGACATCACAATGGGGCATAGTGACATCACAATGGGGCATTGTGACATCACGCGTTGTGACATCACAATGGGGCATTCTGGGACATCACAATGGAACTCTGTGACATCACAATGGAATTCTGTGACATCACAATGGAACTCAGTGACATCACAATGGGGCATTGTGACATCACAATGGAACTCAGTGACATCACAATGGAGCATTGTGACATCACAATGGAACTCTGTGACATCACAATGGGATTCAGTGACATCACAATGGTACACAGTGACATCACAATGGAATTCTATGACATCACAATGGAACTCTGTGACATCACAATGGGGCATTGTGACATCACAATGGAACTCTGTGACATCACAATGGGATTTGTGACATCACAATGGAATTCTATGACATCACAATGGAACTCAGTGACATCTATGGTCATTTCACATGGAACTCTATGACAATGGAACTCAGTGACATCACAATGGGGCATTGTGACATCACAATGGAACTCTGTGACATAACAATGGGATTTGTGACATCACAATGGAACTCTATGACATCACAATGGGGCATTATGACATCACAATGGAACCCAGTGACATCACAACAGGGCATTGTGACATCACAATGGGTATTGGGGCTTTGTGACATCACAATGGGTTATTGTGACATCACAATGGAACTTTGTGACATCACAATGGAATTCTAGACATCACAATGGAACTCAATGACATCACAATGGAGGCTATGACATCACAATGGAACTTTGTGACATCACAATGGGGCATTGTAGACATCACAATGGAACTCGTGACATCACAATGGGAACGCTGTGACATCACAATGGAACAAAGTGACATCACAATGGTGGCATTTGTGACATCACCAATGGAACTTTGTGACATCACAATGGAACTCAGTCACATCACAATGGAACTCTGGGGACATCACAATGGAACTCTGTGAC